>JAIUZE010074566.1:0-36347 GCA_022085475.1 Heliosperma pusillum | reverse complement strand
GTTTCATTCTTATATGCATCAAATACTTCTATCCCACTATCCCACAAAATTCGCAATTCATCTAAAAGAGGTTCCAAATAGACATCTATATTATTTCCAGGTTGTTTAGGGCCGGAAATTAACAACGACAACATCAAATACTTTCTTTTCATGCACACATATAAGGGTAAGTCATATATAGCCAACACTTTTGGCCAAGTACTATGTTTGGTACTCATGTTTCCATGTGGGTTCATTCCATCAGTGGACAGTGCTAGATGTAAGTTTCTAGGTTCATTGTCGAACTCGGGATACTTAGCGTTGAACGATTTCTATTACATACCATCTGCCGGGTGTCTTGGTTTCCCATAATTTACTCTTCCAGTTTCATGCCAAGTTAACATTTTTGAATCATTGCTACTCGCAAACATCCTTATGAATCTTGGTATCACTGGAAAGTACCAAAACACCTTAGCCGGGATCCCTTCCTTATCCTTATAACGCCACACAAAACAAACCTGACAATTGGTTATGTTTTGATATAATTTTCGGTACAATACACAGTCATTTGGACATGCATGTATTTTGTCATATTTCATACCCACTCCTCTAATAAGTTTTTTAGCCTCATATGTCTTAACGGGAAAAACATTAACATCTGGAAACATGTCGTTTAACAAGGCTAATAAAGTAGTGAAACACGTGTCACTCACCCCATTTGCCCCCTTGATATTATACAACTTCACCGCAGCCGACATTTTTGTGTACTTACAACCATGGTACAGAGGCGCTTCAGACTCACACAACTTCTCATACATGTTGTCAAGGCCATCCAAATTTATATTGTCATCTTCAAAAGCATTTGATTCATCATCTTTTTCTTCATTATCTGTATACCCAACATTCAACTTGTCTGCTTCCAACTCAACATACTCGGCAAACTCGAGATCATCAGTTAACCTTTCATATACCTCAAGATCATCTTCTTCAAAGCTATTCTGTTCCTCCAATGATTCCCCACGAAAAATCCCACGGGTATAGGATCGACTAAAACTATACTTTTCTAGGTGAATTTTAACGTCCAGAATAACCATATACCTAATATTACCACGTCTTTCACAAGGGCATGGAATACTAGACGAACCATTCAAATTGTTCGCAACGACTTCATAAAATTCAGCTAAATCATCCTTATAGTTTGGGTCACTCATATTCGCAGCATTCATCCAAGTTCGAGTCATTTATCTACATTTGTAATATATATAGTAATTAAACCAAATAATGACTTAATAATGAAGTAATTAAACCAAATATTAGGTTAAAAGTAAATTTAATAATGGTCATAAATTCAATAATAAACTAATTCACAAATTCAATTCAAAGCTATTCAATCAATAAAGCAAAATTATTAGAATTGAATAATTAAGCAAAATTATAAGCCAACTAATTCAGAAGTTCAATACTAAACGACATTCAGGAAATCCACAATATTAGAATTGCACAATCTAGCTATAAAATCTTAATAAGAAATAGTTAATAAAAATAATACCTGATTAATAAGAAATAGGAGACGGTTACCAGTTGTTTTATACAAGGACAACGGTTCGTTATTTAATAACCGTTGTTGAAAGTAATAACAACGGGTATATTAAGTAAAACCTTTGTTGTTGATTAACTTTATTTTTTATTTTTAATTATAAAAAGAGATTGCATTACAACTGTAACAATAGAAACAACAACAGCATCATAAGCACTAAATACTGCAATAATAATCTGCAGAAACCAAAACATGGCTAATACCTCACATTATAAACCACCTCAGGATCGGGGACGTTTCTTGCCCGACATAGTTTCTTCGTTAACCCAAATACCTTCACCATGATCATCACGCATATAGATGCTTTCAATGTTATCATGATCAGTGTCAACATCGTCGAAACAAGATAAAATGGTAGAGTGATCCATTCCCTCAAATACGACATCCTGATCATTATCCCCACAATGATCGGTGACATAGAACACTTGTTTAGCTTGGGATGTCATTATGAAAGTATCATCCTTATTATTGCCAACCTTATCCAAATTGACCCTAAATCCTATTTTATCCTTTCGAACACAATTGTTGTTGTTATCAACCCACTTACATCGAAATAGAGGTATTGTGAAATCAATGTAATCTAATACCAATATTTCTTGATTTACACCATAATAAAGGCATTTTTCCCAAATAGGTTTTTTATCTTTTGAAGTAGCAAAGTGCATTGCCTCAAATTCCAAACTCACACCACTATTTTACATTGTGCTCAACTCATCTTACTCGCGGGTGTAAAAAGTATATCCATTAATAGCAAAACTGATGAAAAAAGTGGCCCTGTCATTTGGACCTAAACCAAGACGTAGTAACCTAGGAGAGATGTCATCACCATACAAATTCTTATACTCCAAGACAATATTCCTAAACCACTCTCCAAACGTCTTCTTATGCTCGTTTGCAATCCACACCTCGCTCTTGTTTGGGTGATCATATTTGAGCTCATCTTTGTGTTGTTGAATATAAGGTTGCACCTCATCTTCGTTGTTTAGCACATACGTACACTACAAGAAATCTTGTTTCAGGCGACTGTTATAAGGCGACCAATACAAGTAGTCGCCAATTTAGCGACTGAAAATAGAATAAGGCGACTGAAATCAGTCGCCAATTTGGCGACTGAAAAAATCCTCAGATTTTAATTAAAAAAACTCGGGCGACTGAAATCAGTCGCCAAATTGGCGACTGATAAGCCATTTGGCCACTGATTTCTGTCGCCATTTTGGCGACTGCCAGATCAGTCGCCATTTTGGCGACTGCCAGATCAGTCGCCATTTTGGCGACTGCCAGATCAGTCGCCAAATTGGCTATTATCCAGAACACGAAAAACTCATTCGTCTTCAACTTTACTCATTTCCTTCAAACACCCGAAACCCCCATTTCCTTTACATAATCGCCACCACCACTACTCCATTCCCTTAACCACCTCTCCGACCACCACTCCGACACTAGCTCCACCGATATCACCACCGTCCTCACCAACAAACTCCGACTCTTATTCTATTTCCGTCACTTTTCCTTAATTAGGTGCGTCTTTTGTTCTCCTAAATCTAATTCCTTAGCTTGTTTGTTTGTTTATTTTATGATTTTAATTAGTATTATGATGTTTATGTATAATTTGTGATGCTTACAAAGTTCTAATGGTTAGTTAGTTAGGGTTTGTGTAGGTTGATGGTTAGGGTTTATATACATTGGGGGTTTTGTGAAATTGTTAACATTATGTTAATCGAGGTTGTAATTGACAATGTATTGGTGTTTTTGATGATGTTAGGATTGTTGATTGACTAAATTAGTATAAATGGGAGTATTATTGATGGTAGAAAGTTAGTACTCCCTCCGTCTTATTCATTTTTTTGCCCTTTAAATTATTTTTTATGGTTGTTTTAATCAAAAGGCAAATAAATAATTGTGATGGAGGGAGTAGAATGTTAGGATTTTATAATTAAAGTGTGTATGTATTATGTTAGTATATTGTTAATAACAAATATCCATGTTGATAATATTATTTTGATAGTTGTTTAGTATCCATGTTGATAATGTTATTAATTAGAATGATAGTAGTTTAATTAGTGATATGTTAATTTTAGTATAGTTAGTATCCATGTTGACAATATTATTGTTTGGTTTATTATTGATAATAGATATGTTCCTAGAGTTAGTAATAATTGATAATCAATATTGTTGTAATTATTGTTGTGTGGGTTAATGTTTAGATTAAAATGAAGAGGTTGGAACGTACATGGATGTACGAAGATAGACTTGATAAGAAAAGACGTCCTACCGCTAGATTTATAAAGGGGGTTGCCGAGTTTATTGAATTTGCTAGACAACAAGACGAGTATGATTTAGTAGCAAAGAAACTTAGGTGTCCTTGTATTAAATGCAAAAACATGAAATATCTACATGACATTGAGGTTCAAGAACATCTTTATACAAACGGGTTTTGTCCAAACTACTACAATTGGATTTCTCATGGAGAATCATATTTTTCACTTCCCGAACAATCTCAAATCCCACAAAATGAGAACCCATATAGAGATATGGTAGTTGATGCATTTGAGTCTAATATTTTCAATAATGATCATATACCAATGAGTGAAGAAGAACCACACCCACAAGCAAAAGCCTTTTTTGATATGTTAAAGGCGAGTGAAAAACCATTATATGAAGGGAGCAAAATGTCATTGTTAGAAGCCGCCTCTAGGATAGTAACTTTGAAATGTGAGTACAATTTGCCATTTACTTGTGTTGATGGCATTGCTTCTTTGATTGAGGATGTTATCCCCGATAATAATGTCATGACCCGATCATTCTACAATACCAAAAAAGTAGTGAAAGGTCTAGAACTTCCGCATTACAAGATTGATGCATGTCCCGATGGATGTATGCTCTTTTGGAAGGATGATGCTTTACTTGACAAGTGTAGTAAATGTGAAAAGGCTAGATATAAGACAATTGAGGGAAGTATTGTCTTGAAAGGTAAAAAGGGAAAGAATGAAAAAAAGAGAGGTGAAAAGAGTAAGAAACCAATACCCGAAAATCCCGTAACTTACTTTCCTCTAGCTCCTAGACTTCAAAGAATGTTTGCTACCAAAAACATTGCCGAGCAAATGAGATGGCACAAGGAAAATCCCCGTACTCCGGGAAAGATGTGTCATCCGAGTGATGGAGAGGAATGGAAGCGGTTTGATATGCTTTACCCCGACTTTGCTGAGGAACCCCGTAATGTGCGACTTGGCCTTTGTACGGATGGTTTTGCTCCATTTGGCCAGTTTGGTAGAAAGTACTCTTCTTGGCCCGTAATGGTCACTCCATACAACTTACCACCTTGGTTATGTATGAAAAAACAATTCATCTTCTTGTCACTAATTATTCCTGGCCCTGATAATCCAAAAACCGCCTTAGATGTTTATTTGCAACCTTTGGTGGAAGAATTGAAACAATTGTGGGAAGTAGGTGTGCAAACATATGATGTGTCTTTAAAGCAAAATTTTCAACTAAGAGCTTCATTGTTGTGGACCATTAATGATTTTCCCGCCTACGGTATGCTATCTGGATGGTCTACCGCGGGAAAAAAGGCATGTCCTTGTTGCATGTACCAAAGCAAAGCATTTTCACTTCCTTGTTCCCATAAAGTGAGTTGGTTTGATTGTCATAGACAATTCTTACCGGAGGGGCATGCCTTTAGGAGCAACAAAAAAGCTTTCAGAAAAGGTAAAGTGGAGCGCAATCATGCTGTAGATCGACTTCCGGGGGATAAGGTGTGTGATATGGTTTGAGATTTGTCACGTACTATTGATTGTACTAAAGCAGAGACGGAGGTGCTGAAGAAGAAGAAAATTGGTTGGTTTAAAAGAAGCATTTTTTGGGATTTTCCTTATTGGAAAACGATGTTAATTAGGCACAATTTGGATGTAATGCATATAGAAAAGAACTTCTTTGAGCAACTGATTCACACGATTATGGATGTAAAGGGAAAGACTTGTGATACTGTTAAATCACGAGAAGATTTGAAGACCATTTGCCATCGTCCCAATCTTCACATTCGTAGCGATGAGTCTTTGCCAAAATCTATTTTTACACTTGACAAAGCTCAAAGGAAGGTCTTATGTGAGTGGTTAAGAAAGTTAAAATTTCCTGACGGATATGCATCCGATTTTAGTCGATGTGTTGATATGAAGGAGCTAAAGTTGCAAGGCTTGAAAAGTCATGATTGTCATATCTTCATGGAACGATTATTACCTGTATCTTTGAGACATCTCCTCCCCACTCCTGTGTGGAATGCAATTGTTGAGATAAGTCAATTTTTTCGAGATTTATGTTCGTCTTCAATATGTGTTGATGACATGATTCGTCTTGAGGAGCAAATACCAGAGATATTGTGTAAGTTCGAGATGATATTTCCTCCATCATTTTTTAATTCCATGGAGCATGTACCGATACATTTGCCTTACGAAGCCAAAGTTGGAGGCCCCGTCCAATATAGGTGGATGTATCCATTTAAAAGGTAAGATCGCTAAGTAGTAATTAAATTATAATTATTATCGTACTATCTCTTTAATTGATTTAATATTTATATACTAGTCTTAACAACTATTAATCCCATCAATTATTGAATAGGTTTCTTAATCACGTGAAGAAGAAAATTGGTAACAAAGCTTGGGTTGAAGGTTCAATATGTAATGCGTATTTAACGGAAGAGATTGCAAATTTTTGCTCTCTTTACTATGAAAAACATATTGAAACCAAAGCACAAAACTTGAGTGTTGATAAAGCGGATGAACTTGAGACAAGTTTACCCGAGTTTTTCCAAATGCATGATGATGAGGGTTGTTCATCAATTGGGGGAACAAGATATTTGGATGACAACGAATATGATCGTGCTCACCTTTACGTTCTTTCTAATTGTGAGATTCTGGAATCATATGAAACGGAGTTTGTGAATGATTTCATTAAAGCACATCCTAATATGAATAGAGATGATGTTTAGAGTAACCATGAGGATCAATTTGCAGCATGGTTTTCGGAACCATGTAATTGAGTTAAATATCCAAGATGATTTGATAAGGACTTTGGCCTTTGGTCCTTCACGAGAGGTGAAAACGTGGAATCGTTACTCGGTCAACGGATTTAATTTCCATACATTCAACTACGGTAAGAATAAGGCTAGGTGCAATTATGGTGTTACTATTTCTTCTCTTGATGACAACGAATACTATGGTATAGTTGAGGATATATTTGAGTTGAGCTATAATGGGCGTGAGCGTTCTTATAATACTGTCTTATTTAAGTGTGAATGGAAGGATAACTCTGTGGCCGGTATGAAAGTTCATGAACGTTATAAAATCGTCGAAGTGAATCATACCCGGACATACTCAAAGTATGATCCATTTATACTCGCACATCAAGCCAATCAAGTATATTTCGCTTCTTATCCAAGCACGAAGAATGATCGAAATCAAAAGCAGTGGTGTGCAATCTTTAAGACAAAAGCACGCTCACAAGTAGATACAACTTTTTTTCAAGAAGAAATAGTATCTAGCGGGTTTTTGTTGTCTCCACCTGATGAGGACATCCATGAGAATGGAAATGAAGAGGGTGAAGGTTTAGAAAACGAGGATGGTGATGGTCAAGTTGACGGTGATGGTGGTGTTGATAGTGATAATGATAATGAATCAATTGGTGATGATGATGAGGACGAATTTGATGATGATAATGATTAATTGGGTAAAGATATATTTATATATATTTTAATTAAGTTTTTTATGTTATTTGATGTTTTTTTATGTTATTAACAGCTTATGTTTGTTTTTTATGTTATTAACCGTTTCTAACAATTTGAATATTTGTGTACTTGTAGATGGCAGGAGGTCGAGGTAGACAACGTGGCGGCGGTTCAAACAGACGCCGTAGTACTTCTTCAGTCGACGAGGAGGAGATGGAGATTATTGATCAGCAGAGTCCGGTAGTGGTCGAGGAATCGACCAATGACGATGAGTCCTCGGATCAGACATCGGAGACGATCCAGTTCACGCCGGAAGGGACGATGATACTTGATCCAGTTCACGCCGGAAGGGAAGATGATACTTCAAGGGGAAGAATGTCGTCCACCTCAAACCAAACCTACGAGCCGACAGTCGTGGGAAGACTCCAAGCCGCACTTGACGAGGAAAAAAGAAAAAACGCGGAAAGGGATGAAGAATTAAGGATAATGAAAGAGAAATTCAAGGCTTGGGAAAGCAGGTTTGACAATTGCAACCAAGGTCCCCCTCCCTATCGGTGGGATTATGATGAAGGCAATGGAAGTGGTGGATTTCAGGCCGAATCCAATATAAATCTTGGCTTCTGATATAGTTTAGAAACTTGTGACTTGAAACAATTTATGGTTGAAACAATTCCGTTTAAGAAAATTTGTAAACTTGAAACAATTTTTTTTATCTATATGAGGATGTTGGTTTCACATCGTGTTGTAAATGTGTGAAATCTTTGTGTTTTCTTGTATACTTGCAGGTATGGTATGGTATGGTATGGTAGGATGAAAACAGAAATTTTCATGCAATATCACAGGTATTTTGGCGACTGAAATGTTCATTTGGCGACTATTTTCAGTCGCCAAAACCCCTGTATTTTTGCAAATTGAAAAGCCATTTGGCGACTGATTGGCAACTGAAATCAGTCGCCAAATTGGCGACTGAATAATATGGTAGTCGCCAAAATGGCGACTGATGGCGACTGATTTCAGTCGCCAAATTGGCGACTACATAAGCTTTCACTCGCCAATTTGAGCGAATGATTTCAGTCGCCATTTCCCCAAATTGGCGACGTTTTTTTCGGTCGCCAAATTTGGCGACTGAAAGTAGTCGCCCAAATTTTTTTTGGCGACTAATGACTGCGACTGGGTCTTGGCGACTGATTTCAGTCGCCAAATTCATTTTAGCGACTGAAATTAGTCGCCAATATCAGTCGCCTGAATGTTGTTTTCTTGTAGTGGTATGTGCTAAATGCAACATGTCACGTGTCACAATTTTTTCAACCCTACCCCTAATACCTTTTCCGGTCATCCAGTCACTATGACGATTCTTTGGAACGCCAATTAACTCCTCAAGGGAGAGATGAGCGTAACAATATGCAAGAGCATCGTCTAAAATAGTGCGTTCAACAATACGACCATCTGGATGATGCCGATTACATGTATAGTCCTTGTACACTTTCATCAATCTTTCGAAAGGATACTGGTATCTCAAGTACACGGGCCCAAGGTACAAAGTGACCCTAACCAAGTGAGTGGTCAGGTGAATCTTGATAGTGAAGAAAGAGGGTGGAAAATACATTTCAAAATGACAAAGAGAGGTGACAACGAGGTCCTGCAATGAATCCGCATCATCGGGATCGATGAATTTATCGCATATGGACTGGAAGAAGAGACAGAATCTAGTAATAGCATATCGTACCTTTTCAGGTAAAATGGAACGAATAGCCACAGATAGTAATTGTTCCATCAAAGTGTGACAATCATGTGACTTTAAGCCGGTGATATTTAGGTCTTGCATCGACACAAGGCTTTTGATGTTTCACGAATAACCATGTGGCACTTTAATTCCATTCAAGCATGCACAAAAATCTTTTTTCTCATTCCGTGAAAGGGTATAAGCTGCTGGCGGTAAAAATGTACCATTACCTTTCTTCTGTGGTGCCAACTCTAGCCTAATTCCCATCATTTGCATATCTTCCCTAGTTGCGGCCTTATCCTTTGTTTTACCGGGAACATTCAGGAGGGTATTGATAATATTATCACAGACATTTTTCTCAATGTGCATGAAATCGAGGCAATGCCTGACCTCCAGGTCAGGCCAATATGGAAGTTTATCAAAAAATATGGATCTGTTCTTATACCCACGAATAGACAATTTATTAGAGCCGTTCTTCTTCCCATATTTTATCTCAATATGCTTTACTTTCTGATAAACTTCATGTCCACTCAAAATTCTAGGAGGTTGACGAAGTTCTTCACTTCCATTAAATGCTTTCTGCTGCTTGCGATAACAATGGTCAGGATCCAAGCCCCTACTATTTCCCATATACACATACTTATGAGAACACTTCAATTATTCAGACTCGATATCCTCCCCACACAATGGACAAGCCTCTTTCCTTTGCACAGTATGCCCAGAAAGGTCGCCATAAGCCGGATAGTCGGATATTGTACACAATAATATCGCTCTCAAATTGATAGTTTCATTCTTATATGCATCAAATACTTCTATCCCACTATCCCACAAAATTCGCAATTCATCTAAAAGAGGTTCCAAATAGACATCTATATTATTTCCAGGTTGTTTAGGGCCGGAAATTAACAACGACAACATCAAATACTTTCTTTTCATGCACACATATGGAGGTAAGTCATATATAGCCAACACTACTGGCCAAGTACTATGTTTGGTACTCATGTTTCCATGTGGGTTCATTCCATTAGTGGACAGCGCTAGATGTAAGTTTCTAGGTTCATTGCCGAACTCGGGATACTTAGCGTCGAACGATTTCAAATGCATACCATCTGCCGGATGTCTTGGTTTCCCATAATTTATTCTTCCAGTTTCATGCCAAGTTAACATTTTTGAATCATTGCTATTAGCAAACATCCTTATGAATCTTGGTATCACTGGAAAATACCAGAACACCTTAGCCAGGATCCCTTCCTTATCCTTATAATGCGACACAAAACAAACCGGACAATTGGTTATGTTTTGATATAATTTTCGATACAATACACAGTCATTTGGACATGCATGTATTTTGTCATATTTCATACCCACTCCTCTAATAAGTTTTTTAGCCTCATATGTCTTAACGGGAAAAACATTAACATTTGGAAGCATGTCGTTTAACAATGCTAATAAAGTAGTGAAACACGTGTCACTCACCCCATTTGCCCCCTTGATATTATACAACTTCACCACAGCCGACATTTTTGTGTACTTACAACCATGGTACAGAGGCGCTTCAGACTCACACAACTTCTCATACATGTTGTCAAGGCCATCCAAATTAATATTGTCATCTTCAAAAGCATTTGATTCATCATCTTTTTCTTCATTATCTGTATACCCAACATTCAACTTGTCTGCTTCCAACTCAACATACTCGGCAAACTCGGGATCATCAGTTAACCTTTCATATACCTCAAGATCATCTTCTTCAAAGCTATTCTCTTCCTCCAATGATTCACCACGAAAAATCCAACGGGTATAGGATCGACTAAAACTATACTTTTCTAGGTGAATTTTAACGTCCAGAATAACCATATACCTAATATTACCACATCTTTCACAAGGGCATGGAATACTAGAAGAACCATTCAAATTGTTCGCAACGACTTCATAAAATTCAGCTAAATCATCCTTATAGTTTGGGTCACTCATATTCGCAGCATTCATCCAAGTTCGAGTCATTTATCCACATTCGTAATATATATATAGTAATTAAACCAAATAATGACTTAATAATGAAGTAATTAAACCCAATATTAGGTTAAAACTAAATTTAATAATGGTCATAAATTCAATAATAAACTAATTCACAAATTCAATTCAAAGCTATTCAATCAATAAAGCAAAATTATTAGAATTGAATAATTAAGCAAAATTATAAGCCAACTAATTCACAAGTTCAATACTAAACGACATTCAGGAAATCCACAATATTAGAATTGAACAATCTAGCTATAAAATCTTAATAAGAAATAGTTAATAAAAATAATACCTGATTAATAAGAAATAGGAGATGGTGACAACAGTGACAGAGATGATGACAGAAAGACGATCAGGGAGTATGTCTTAGTGTTTGTGGTTTTGTGTTGCAGTATGATCGCTTTGTGTTTGTGTTTTTGTGTTGCAAGTACAATATTATTAGTTTTGTGTGTTTTTTTCATCTTTATTAACAAATATTGACAACGGTTATTATACATAGTAAACTATTGTTATTAGTTTATATATTTACAACGGTTAAAAAAGTTCTAACCATTGTTAAAACAAATAACAACGTACAACAAAATAATACCGTTTTTATTAGTTTACCCCAAATTTTGCGCCAAATTAATAACACATTATAACAACGGGTTTGTTGGTGACCGTTGTTATTACTTTACACTAATTTTGCGCCAAATTAATAACAACGGATATAGAGTAAATTGTTGTTATTAGTTTATATATTTACAACGGTTATTTTAGTTTGACACGTTGTTAAAACTAGTAACAACGGACAAAAAAATAATACCGTTGTTATTAGTTTTAATAAAATTCCGCGGAAAAATAATAATCCATTCGACAACGGATTTTCTTAATTTTTGTGAATAAGCGTTGTTGATGGGGAGTTGTTACTGCATGAATTTTTAGTAGTGTAATTGACTCACTTGATTCTCAAGATTCTTAAAATTCTACTTATTTTCCACTCTATCTTGCGTAACACTAATGGTAAGAGCCCGAATCATTTCCTCTGTGGACATTGAGGAATTTGGTGTAGCTTGTGGTGGAGCTTAAGAATTTCCCCAACGGAAGTTGGGATAAACTTTCCTACCTTCATTATAAGTCTTGGAATATGGATCCCATTTCATGTTATTTAGAGCACTATCCCATACACCAGTTGTTGTCGTAAGTGTCCTCCACAATAGTGCATTTATATAATAAATCTTATTTTGGAATATTCGTGGGATGACTAGTATATTGATACTCCACGTCAGTTGATTAACGTAAATCAATAACGATCAGCTGACTAAAGTTAGACGTTATTGTCGTATTACGGCGGTGATCAACTGACCCCTTTTGGTCACACCTAAAGGATGAGACCCAAACAGAAAACTAATTATATGTATACGATACAGTTTAATTAATCCTTTACATATATATTTGATATATGTTTGGTTACGAGAGTTATTTATTGGAAATTGAGTTAGGAACTCATTCAGGTTAAGTTTATTAGTTAATTATACGATAACTGACTGAATAAATTTTACGTCTTATTTTAATACGATTAAATAAGATTTAATTTAGTAATGAATTTTTAATTCATTAAGTTATTTGAGGTTATGTATATATTTTGAGGTAGAGATAATTAGTTAATTATATTTACAAGGAGTTGAAAAATAAATTAACTTGGCATTGTGGGACCCATTATAAATTGATATAATGGTAAAATATCACTTAAAAGTTAAGTATATATTATTTATTAGTTTGAGTCATATAATTGTTATATGATCAAATGAACACTTAATTATACTAGATTATTAAGCATATGATTAATAAGTATTTGTGGGACAAAAATTAAAAATCAAAATGGGCCACTTCTTAATATTGGAGCCCGAAATGAGTAGTGGAAAAAACAATTATAATTGTTCTTTCCTTAATTCACATTACAACACATGATTATGACATGTATGACACATGCACATGATCATATATAATCCTACACCCTACCACCTAGCATGGGATTAAAAAAAAGCAAAATATTGGCTCAAAAATGAGCATGATGACCGGCCAAAGGCCATTATAAAAGGACAATAGTTGTTCTTATTTCAATTCTATTTTTCATTCTTGCTTATTCTTATTCATCTCTCTAAAACCTCACATCTCTCTAAAATTCTCATACATACTAAAATTTCCATAGTATTACTAGAGTAGTAATATATTAATATTAGTAGTATTATCTTTACTTATTATCTAGTTAATAATAAGTTTAGATTTTTGGGTACCCTCTTGGGTGGAACTTGGAGGAGATCTTATAGTTTGAAGATTGGGTTTTGGAGGATCATCCTAAGCTTGGTAGAAATTCATCTAAGACAATAATTTGTTATTGCTCTTATTTTCATCATCAATGTAACGAAATTTCTACTTCTCTTTATAATGTTTTTATATTGGCATGCATGTTACATAGATCATTAAACACTAAATTAACAAGTTATTTAGTAACTAATTAGATGAGTCTAATTAGGGTCTATGGACTTTCACCATTTACCTCCTCAAAACCTCCCTCTTGCATTTTAGTACAAAGATCACTAGGGTGGCCTTCTGTGGAGAAAATACCGCAAACAATGGGTCGTTTACCTCCCATTAAATTTCGAACCAAGGAGCATAAACCATCAACTTTCTCTTCCAAGCTTGAATTAGAACCCACGACATTAACTCCCCTCCGAGAGGGTTTTCTCTCATATTGTCTAGAACTGTCAGCTAGCTGTGCTATTATTCCATAGGCCTGAGACGGATCTTTATTTAAAATGTTCCCTCCACAAGCAGAATGTATCATGCGACCATCCTCTTTGACAAGTCCGCCACAAACATACAAAATCAAGTCTTTGTCCGAGTAACCATGATAAGGACAAATGGCACAATGTTGCTTAAACCTCTCAAAGAAATCATACATCCTCTCACCCTCTTTCTGCTCGGCATTGCTAATGGCTCTCTTTAAATGTGTTGATCGGGATGGAGGAAAATATTTTTCTAAAAACGCCTTCTTCATTTCCACCCAGGTAGTGATGCTTCCAGGTGGAAGATAGTATAACCAATCCTTTGCATTCCCCTTAAATGAGAAGGGAAAAGCTTGTAATTGAAGTTGCCATCACTGACACCAGATGGTTTCATGCCAGTACAAACCGTATGAAAATCTGCAAGATGCTTGTTCGGATCCTCAATACGTGTCCTATTAAATTGAGGTAGATGATGTATCAATCCCTACTTTAACTCGAACATAACTGTAACAACCCGAAAAGTACCCAATTTTTCTAGGAAAAATATTTACTAACACTTTTCAGTAGAACTTAAGTTTTTAAAATAGAATTTATTGTTTCGAGTCGTATTTTGAAATTACGCGTTCGTATTTAGAATTTTTGAGAGATTTCATGAAAAGACTGTTTTTAGTCATCTTTGACTTTTCTTAACTTTTAAGTCGTCTTTGACTTTTTCTTGACTTTTTAAAGTCGTCATTGACTTTTCTTGACTTTTAAGTCGTCCTAAACTTTTCTTGACTTTTAAGTCATCTTTGACTTTTCTCGACTTTTAAGTCGACTTTGACTTCCGTTGACTTTTCCCGACTCGTCTCATAAGTTTGAAGACCGAAATTTTATTTAAAAAAATAATATTTTTGATTTATTTTTATTTAGATTTATTAAGATTTATCATAATTTAATATAATTATTTTGAATTTATTCGGAATTTAAAGAATAACTTTTACGGTTTTAACCGAACGTCATTTAACTATTCCCGAGTCATCGCAAATCCCGAAACAAAATCGAAACTCGACTTTGGCATGAGTCACACGCCCATGTCATCGTTTTCCACTCACAATTAGATATTTTAATTATTTTGATTAAACTAATCAAAATATCTAGATATTTATTAACTTTATCGATCAGTTAACGAAAATTTCGCAAAACGCTCGAAAACAGATCCGTTTCCTCACCATACCACACGGTTTTCTAGGTCCTCTAATAGGACTAGATATTTGTCTTTCTTTTGATTATAATATCATAATATCTAGATATTTAGTTGAATTAACTTAATCGTTAATTATATTTAATCGATTACCGTAAAATAATTAATAAACCTGAGTCAATTACGTAACAACAATTTCAAAACCCGACATCCTTTTCTCTCTATATGTACACGGCACCCACACCACTCTTCACTCACTAACAACTTTTCATTTTTCATCAAATCAAATTAAGATCTAAATATCACTTTCTTTATCGTTCTTCATTTGTTCTTCGTGTTCTTCAATTGTTCTTCATCGTTCTTGAGCAAAACCTTCATAAAATCTTCATTTCTTAATTAAATCCGTCCTAACTTATATTTCTAGACTCTCCTCTTCGCTCCCCATCTTCACGTACGGTTTTATTTCAATTCCGACAAAATCGTTTTCAACACTTTAATTATGGAAATCATATTTTTGTTCTAATAATGTTTTCCTTGTTATTTCTTATAGGGGAAGATTTTGAAGACGAGTTTGGAGACTCGTATATTTTGGGTGAAGATTAGTAGGAGGGTTTCTTGGTTTATACTTCTTATTTTGGTGCTAATTGACTTGTTAGCTAAGGTAACGATTCCGAGTTACTCGACGGATATATGTTACATAGCTTTTGTTTTCTTTAGTTTTGGTTCATCTTTAGTTTTTGTTCATATTATTATGATTTTATGATTTTTAGTTAGTAACATGTTAAGTAGTGGTTATTATGGTGTTTTATGAATTTATAACATGTTGGTTGTTTTTGATGAATTTGGATGATTTTTCATAATAATGATTTTTGTATGATGGATGGTTAAATTGGTTGTTAAAATGGTTGTTTGATTAATTAAAACATGTAAGAAACAATTTGGGGTGATTAAGGGTGGTGGCCGGAAAAGAGGGCTGAGAACCGGACCCAAACCAGGCCGGTTCAGGCCGGTTCAGGCCCGGTCCAGGCCGGTCTGGGCTGGTTCATGGTGGGTCCGGGTTTTGGTCTTTGGGTTGTGTCGATGTTTGATTGTTATGTTGTTGTTTTGACGGGTTTTAATTAGGTTAAAGCATGCGGGAAATAATTAGAAACGGTTTTTAGTAAAATCGTTAAAAAGGCCAAAACAGGCCCAAACCAGCCGTGGGGCCCAGTCCAGGCCCGTGTCATGTTGGCCCAAATCAGCCCGTGGGTCCCCTTGTGGGACTTGTGACGGTTTTTGAGTTATCGTCATTTTTATCGCGTTTTGTAATAATTAGCAAGCGAGAAATATTAATAAGTAAAATATTTAATTAAAAAGTTTTTTTCATTAAATTATTATTTCTCACATGTTAGAAATTATAAGACGAGACCGTAGTTTAATTTAATCTCCTTTTAGTCAAACGGGTTTTTGGGTATAATATGATAATTCACATGTTAGAAGTTTTATTAAAATAACATGTAATGAATATGTTGAATTTATGTCTATGTGATAAAGACTCTGTTTCTAGCCGGTTTGATCCAACGGGTTTGGACAAACTAAGATCTAGTCAGCCCAGATTTGACTGATGACCCGTCGCGGGACTCGGGTCGGGGATTTGTCTTCAAGTAAGGTTGTATTTAATTATGAATTAGCCTTGGTAGATATGAGGCGATATGATATTTGATTATGAATTTAATATGCATTAGTCCACCTGATAGGATGGTTTTCCGTGACTGTTTGATTATATGGTTGGTGTCGTGTTGACTAAGTACCCATAGAGAATTATGAGTATATGGCGTCTTGACCATTCTAATTCTAAATGAGTAGCTTTGACCATGACATTGATAGGCCGTACTATCTTTAACGAGCATATGGAGTTCACTGCTTGATAGCTTTTGTGTCTCGGCTTGGTGGGTTTATATCCAAGTCGGGGCATGGCTGCCTGATCCGTTTTGGGACTGGAGCCAGCTTAAGTACTAGCCATCTCTGCTTAGGGGGTCGCCTAGTAGAGTTTCTCATAGACGGTTATGTCATGGGACGGGGAAGGGAATAGCTGTTGTCGCTAGGTCTGATCAGTCTAGGACTAGGATGTTTTTCCTACCTTGTGGTATAGCCTCGAGTTACAGATGACTATTGACGGTGCTAAGAACTTATGCCTGTTTGTAGAAGTATTGGTCTTTCATGTTTGTATGATTCTATGAGTTCTAGAAGGTGAGATGCAAGCCGGCTAGGATTGATAGAGTTTGGATTACCGATTGTTAACTGATTCACATGATTACGTGTTGATGAGGGTTTGAGTGTATCAGGGCCATGTTACATGGTAACCGCTGAGCCAGCATACCAGCTTCCCTACCTCGAGTTATATTTTATTATCGGATTCACATGATAGCTTTCATATGATAGGTTATATGTTAGTTAATTGTTTCATAACATGAAAAGCATATCATATATGTTAAGGTTTTGTATTTCAATATACATTGCTTTTATGTTATTCATGTTTAATTAAACTCGACATTTCGTGGCTGGGAGAAACTCGGAGTTACTCCCCACTGACTGTGGCTTCCGTGTTTATATTTAAGGCGGTCGAACAGGTGGTGATGCATATTTGGGGTACATTGACGAGCTAGCGAGCGAAGTATTTACCTTGGACCTATATTCGGTTCTTAGATTGTATATTATTATACACTCTTTTTATTTCCGTATTTATACGGGAGATATGTCTCCCGTCTTGTATAATTCATTTTTGTAAAATACTATTTCGTTTTGTAATGACCCTTTTTATTTATGACACCTTCGTATGTATTCGTATCTTTTATGTATTTAAATAATTATTTTTTTTCTTTCCGCAAATTTGAGGGTGTCACAATAACACCATCATTTAGAGCTGGGAATGTGATGCATAGTGGTTGGACGGTAAGATCAGGAGCAGTAAGCTCCCTTAAGGTGTGAGTCTCTCCAGCCATAATCACCGTAGTATCTGAATCGAAGTGTGTATCTTCTTCGGAATCTAGACGCTAAAAAACAACTAACGAACTATCTTTGATTTGCCTTAGCCTGAAAAGTGAACGTTCAATCTCTGTGTCGTAAGGCTCGAGTGGCTGGTACGTAGGATGAGTATTAGGCATAAACAAAGTAATAATAAACTAAAATAAAACTAACTAACTAACTAACTAAAAACTCTATACTACAAAACACAAAAATTAACTTTTGCCTTCCCCGGCAACGTCACCAAAATTTGGTGAGCCAAAGTGGTATGCTCCCAAAGATAGATAATAAAGTTCTATTACCTTAAGCAATATATTAGAGGTAAGTCGGGTGTCGAATCCACAGGGAAGGCTATGCAATTAATGTGTAAATAATATAGAGTAAAACAACAATAAGAAAGGGGGTTTTGTGTTGATTAAATGACTAATGACTAACTAAACAAGTAATAAATAAATAGGATTAGTTCAGATGATTAAAAGTCCCGAGTCAAGATTTATCCACTAACTAATTAACAACTGCTCATCGACCACTAATCCCAATTTATCCCTTGAGTACCCCGCTGTAAAACAAGAGTTTTATTGTTCCTTCGATAAAATTACTCTGTTTGAAACACGAGACTAAGCAACATAATGAATGAATAATCTAATCCAAGCGGCTATATTTAGTTCACTAACAGCATAAACGAATAGAACAATCAACGGAAATAACAACCTTTAACACACGCGGTTATCAGTTCGAATTAAATATTTATTCCACATTTTACCCAACTATGATGAAACGCATACAAGTAATTGGATTAAAGGTTGCAACTTTATCTCATGAACTGAACAATTACGGATTCAAACATATAGAATTGCTATAGATTGAAAGAAGGAATAATTAATTGGCCAAATCAATTAAACATTCAACAATCATAAATAAAGAACGGAGAATAAATAATACACAAGTAGTAAAAAAAAAGGATTAAGACGGTCTCACAATTAAATAGTAGTTTCAAAGTACCTTCAGACGAGAAGGGAGGATTGGTTCCTCATAGTTTGCATAATAGATAGAAAAGTAGGGTTCTTGAGTTTTTCCCCCAAATTACAACTTATTAAATATAGAATGATAGAATCCTCCCCCTCCTCCACTAATAATAATATGATAAGTATATAATATAGTAGATACTATTATGGAAAAGGAAACTAGCAATAAATATTACGCATAAGACAAAGACCATGCGCAAATATGTGACGACGATGACGAAAAAACGAGTTATTACGTGCATTCTATGGGCGGATCGCCTCGATGGCTGGCGTGAGCTGGGCGACTAGCCAAGGTAGCAGGAGGATTGCCCATGTCTTGTCTCATTTCTGACTGTCGCGGCGGCTCTCCTAGGGTCTATGGCGGCTCCTGGATACCCTTGGTTCTCTTCTTCCTTAGTTAGCCGTTCACTAAGCTTCACTCAGCTTCTGCTCCGTCTTCCATACTCGAGTCAAATTGGTGTAAATAACTCGATATAAGAATGATTGGGCACGATACATTAACGTAATATACCCCATGAAATAGGGGCGAACCCAGGACTTTATATACGGGTTAGCGAAAATTTTGTATAACATTTTTTCTTTTGAAATCAACCTACATGAACATAATTTTTTTTATAGTAATCGTTTTTGTCAATTTGAAGGACGAATTTTTATCGCGTTTATTGCTTTGAGGTTGTTTATGGCTGCTGAGCCCTAAGTCCTAGTACTGTAATATTTCTAGTAATACTACTTGAACAATTTATATACCATCAAGGGCTCGCTTGGATTTAGAGTAATTATTACAGGAGGGGGCTAAAACAAGAACAAATGGGAGGAGATTGGTGGTTTGTGGTGGTTGTGAAAGGTGGAAAAAGGAGGTGAGAGAGGAATTCTTACCTTCATATGAAGGTAATGCATTACTTGTGTGGGAGGTAGGTAACTATTACTCTCTTAATGGAGGGACTATTACACTATAATCCCCCATTTCTATCTCTACTCCCACTACTTCCCTCCATTTTTTAGTTCATTTAAACTCAATTACCCCCGTAATAACTACTCTATATCCAGGCGAGCCCTGTAACACCCGGAAATGTACCCTATTTATCTATTGAAAATATTTTACGGATACTTTTCAGCAAATTTAAGTTTTAATATAGAATTTTATGTTCCGAGTCGAATTTAGAATTTCCGAGTTCTTATTTGGAATTTCCGCGAGATTCCATGAGAATCCCGTCTTAAGGCGTCTTTGACTTTTCTTGACTTTTAAGTCGTCTTTGACTTTTCTTGACTTTTAAGTCGTCTTTCACTTTTCTTGACTTTTAAGTCGTCTTTGACTTTTCTTGACTTTTGAGCCGTCTTTGACTTTTGTTGACTTTTTCCCCTACTTATCTCATTCTACCACTTAACCTTTTTTCATTCCAACACAATTCAACTTTTCTTCTTCACTAAGAAACCATCAAAACCTAGCCTCCATAATCTTTCCATTCTTAGAATCGTCATAGCTCGTTCGTTTGTTGCTCAAATTCACGTAAGTTCGTCTTATTCTTCTCCTCTTACCTTCCTCTATCCTTATTAGTAATAAAATTATCGTCTTTCTCGCTTTTTAAATTATCCGTCTTTCTCAAGGTGAAATATATTCATCTTTTATTACCTAATTGTAGGTGGAGACTACTAGGAAGGCTTAGTAATCGATTAAAGACGCGTAAAGGTAACGGTGAAGGGTTACTCGATATCATTTACGTGTTTTACATGCTTTATATGCTAGGATTCGTATTTAGAATATGATTAGAAAACTTAGGATTCATGTTATGGATGATGATTGTTGTTATTTGATGATTGTTGATGATGAATATTGATTGTTGATAGTTATTAGAAATGAATTATTAGAATTGGAAATAAAAGGATTGAATTTATGTTAAAGGTTCTCGGGTGATTTGGTCACACATCTCACGGCCGTGAAATACAAGTCACGGTCATGACTTGTGCAGTTTCACTGCACTGACCCTTTTTGGTAGAATGATCATATCTCCTTCGTTACTTGCTTGTTTTAGGCTGGTGACCATTCGTTGGAACCGTAAGAGGATAAGCTATCACCTCGACTTGGAATTTCTGTATTTACATGTCTAGACCTCTAGTTATGACAGTTTGAAGTGAACCCTTGTTTTAGTTAGTTTCCAAACTTGTTTTTTTGGAGAGGTAACTATGTTTCTTATTCATTATGCTTCATAAACTTGTTCTAATGCTTATGTATCATGTATTGATTCATGTTTATCATATTTATATTTATATAATGCCATATTCTCATTTTTTGTGATGGTTTGTGATATGTCCTCCTTTGAGTCGGTTTTTACAAATGATACTGTTTGAGCACTATTTTGGTATGTGCTTTGTACTCTCATTCCCTTGGCTACCTCCACGTTCATAAGGCTGGAATGTCGGAACGGGGAGGTATCCTACAGCTTAATTGCATGTGTTAGTGGGCATACGACGACGTTGTTGGGAGGCGAACGCATTGCGTTGATCGACCCGGCCGTCAAATGTTGTGTACTTGCGAGGTGGTGTTATTTGCATGTAGCGTACCGCTTGTTATGAGGCTTGAGCTTTTTTCCGCCTCTTTCGTGAATTGATCTACCGAATTTGGGGTACTCAGCATATATATTGTAAGACCGAGTCTTGGATGTGGAACGTCTTACCACATGTCGAATCGGAACACGTCTTATTTCGAGAGTCTGGCCAGGTTTAGACTAGGACCGTATTATTATCGTCGTCCTACCGGGAGGAAATTAGTCTACATATACGAAATGTAGCATCGTGTATGAGTTCAGGGAAACGTCTTATCCCGTGGATGCCTATTAATCATACTTGCCATGTACACGATGCTAGTGCGTTTCATTTACCGTGAGAGTTGTCGTCTTGTGTCTTTCTTGAATGCGTGATTTCATGATATTGTTCATGGTCATTGCATGATTGGGCACCGTCAATGTCTTGGTTCGTGAATGGATGATAATATGTTGGATTTATTGTGATCATCGCATGACTTGACTTGGTTTGTCTGTCGAGTCTCAATCTTATCAATCTTATACCGCTAACGGTGAGATGCAAGCCCTAGTGAGCGTATTCGATTGCCTAAGAGTGTCTTTCCCGAGTCTTTGAATAACATGATGGTTCGAATTTGATTTCCACATGATCTTATCATTATATCTCGTATTGCCTATCTATTCTTATCGTAACTCACATGGATATCTATATATGCATGCTTTACTTTTGTATTTCCTTCTATGTACGTTTAATGTGATATGGCTGGGAGAACCCGGAGTTACTCCCCACTGACTGTGGCGTTCATGTTTTCCATGGATGAACAGGCTGCTTGCTTTGTGACTTTTTGGCTATGATATTTTGGGGTTCGGGTGTGAGCTAGCGGGCGTTGTCCCTGGAAGTTTCACCTCTAGGCGATATTAGCTAGTTTTGCTAAACACTTGTTCTTTGCTAACATTTTAAGAGACCCCGTCTCTTTGTTGTATTTCCGTACTTAGTTTGTAATATTTGACACTCCTCGTTTTAATTAACTTGCATGTATAAAAGTTTTTAAAACTACCTATTTCCGCAATATAATTCACATGCTTGTTTGTTTTATATTTCCGCATTCGCGAGAGTTGTCACAGTTGGTATCAGCGCTTTATCGCTCCCGACGCACAAACGTGAACCCTAAACTTAAACTACTTGACCTTGGAATAATAAATGAGAGATGGGTAGAAATTAAGGACTTTACTTGGTAGTCTTGGTGTACTTGATGTTTGTTAGGTTCTAACTTGTTTGTTGATTGTGTTGAGTGATGTTATGTTTGTTTGTATCTACCGTCTTAAGGTGGATCATTGTGTTACCTAGAAGAAGTATCCTCTACCGGAGATTTGAAGATTTACAAGCCTAATTGAATTGTATTTCTTCCTCATCTTTGAATTCTCTCGTCCTTATTGTATTATGCTCTCTTCCTTCTATCTAGGTGCTTCTTTCTCTTCCATTTTGTTTGCCTCTTGGAAATTACTCTTGATAGTTTCCTCCATCTTACCATTGGTATCCTTACCTTCCTCTTGTAACATTTTTGTGGATGTCATACCCATTTGTTGGTGGTATATTATACTTGGTCGGAAGAACTTGAAATTTTGTGGAATATTAGTGTTGTTAGAATGAATTTGTGATTTGAGGAAAATGGTGTAGATCTAAATTCACCCTATATTGATGATTGGTTGTAACTCTAAGGAAGGGTAGTAAGATAAGTTTGATGATTTTAATGCTTGATGCTTGCCATGACTAATGTGTAGATAGTTCATGGTATTTGATGGTGTAAGATTGAATGAGTTGGCTAAGACTTCTTAACCCATTAACGGTTTAATCTTTTGAATTTAGGAGTTTAGTAATATTAGAGTGTCTTGAGGATCATGTCTAAATTGGAGCTAGTTGTTCTAAGTGAGAATATTTGGATGATACTTTGAGGTGTAAAACGCTTTTGAGACTAAGTGACTTCTTGTGGATTCTAGTTTATGTGTTAGTGTATAGGCTTGGTGAAAAAGCATTTGGCTATAGTTCTTGGATTTAAAGATACGATCTTATCTTATGGTATTAGAGGTAATCCTTATTCTTGTTTTTAGATTTCCTTTATCATGTTTACCATTCTTAGTTTTATAATCTTAGTTTTCTTTTCATTGTTAATCATGCATAAGTAGTCATTTTTCTAGGGTGTAGGGTAGCCATGTTAGGTTAATTAAAAGATGAAAATTGGATAAAGAAATTGTGTCTTTAAAACGTTGTGTCTATGCATGTTTGGATTGTTACGATGGTTAACGATTTCTTGCCGAAAATCATTGACTAAAATGGAGTTCTTTTCCAAGGTAGAGATACGTGAATTGAATTAACAAAGCATGACATGGTAGATTAAGACCTAGTAAATTGCCTAATAGCCTGCTAGACCATCTGATCTATGATTGTAATGAACACATCATTCTTACGAACTCACAATGAATTATTTGCATGTTCTAATTCCAATTTCATCAATATGTTAATCTACATGTGTGAACCTACTTCCTTAGATTCTTTTCTTTATTGCATTGTTATCATTTTTATTATAGCATTTAGTAATTAGTGACAAACATTTGTCCATCGTACAAGATAGAGCTCTAACCATAACTATTCACAAATATCTCCCGTCTCCCCGAGATCGACCCCTTACTTCCCTAATTACATAAATTTGTTGTTAGCCTAGTCTGGGTTATTTATCTTTGATTAGGGTACGCGACAACCCGATCAGCGTCATACGACGCTGCCAGCGTCACAGGACGCTGCCAGCGTCGAACGCTGATATCAGTTCTTTCTTCGCACGAATTCATCAACATCAAACAAAACACTCTTATCTCTTTTTTCACGAAAAACCCCAAAAACAACCCCAATTCTTCAAAACTTCATCTTTCTCCCCCAAATCTTCACAAAACTTCATCAAAATCAACCAAATTCTTCATTCTAACCTTCATTCTACATTCAAACACCTCCAAAACAACCCAAATCACTCAAAATCTCAGAAAAATTCCTCTTTGAAAACCTAGAAAACTCTTCTTCAAATTCGAATTTAAGGAGCTTTTAGTGGGTCTTTAAAGGGTTTTGAAGAATTCAACAAACACTAAATTTTTGAGGTGTTGAGATTGTTTCACACCAAGTGTTTGTTGAATTGCTTGTTTGAGTGAAAAACCACTTTGAGTGTTTGCTTGTTGTTGTGTTGTATTGTATTATTGAAATTTTTTGCAGAAAATGGCTCCTAAAATCTCCAAGTTGTTTGGGAAGGGAAAGAATAAGAGGGCCGCGGTGAGTGAGCCCGACACCGATGTTGAAGCGGTGTTCATGGGTTGTGAGAGGTTGAGTGCTCAACATAAAAAATTCTGGGACAAACTTACCGCACCCCGACAACAACCCCTCATAACCACAAAATTCGTTTCCCCAAGCACCCTCCATGCCTTGGGAATGTTTGACTTAACAAGGGATATGCTAGTTAAAGTAGGGTTATCTCGAACCTGACTCTTGGGATCACACCTATAAGAGTTTCGCGTACGAGTTCCTAGCTACCTTGTCCGAGTTGGACGTACCCGAGGGGAATGAAAGAGCCTACCGCTTCCGCCTCAACCAAAATTGGCACAACGCCCCAATCTCCGAAGTTCGCCAAATCATAAAAATCACAAAAAACCCCAAAGAGATTAAATGCCCCAAGGGGGAAATGCACATCATATGGAGCAATATTACGGGTTGTAACACCGCATCTAAGGATGCCAAACTCTCCACAATCACCCACCCCGTGCTTCGACTCATAACCCGGTTCCTTACCACCATTTTTAACTCCGCGGGAGAGCCCGCTTAAGTACCGGAGACCATCCAGTTGTGTTTGTGAACCATGCTCCCGGGAGGGGTGGGGGTACCGGATTGGGCGGACTTGTTTATGAGAGCTTGTATCAAACACCGCCAAAAATCTACTAAAGCAAGTATCCACCTTGGGGGGGTGATTACCTTTTTGGTGCAACACTATGAGGGGGGGATTGATGAGGAGCAAGAGGTCAACTCTTGTAAGGGTTTGACAAGGTACAACCACTTTGGGCTAGAGGAGGTACACATGTTCAAAATTAGCAAAGTGGAACCTTTGAGATGATTTTGGTTGGGGAGTGATGGCCTTAGCTATATGAAAATGCCTCGACCTTCAAACAACCCTTTACCTAGGGGGCCAAAATCGGAGGATTTCTTTTGCGCTAGGGAAGAGAGTTTGGGGGAGAGTAGTGGTGTGGCGGAGGCAGAGGAAGTGCCCTTGCGGCAAAGAAGGAGGCTAAGGAGAGAGCAAGGTGACGGAAGTGAGCAAGTCAACGAGGAGAGGGAGATCCTCGCAATTGAGCAAGGACCTTTCCAAAACCCACCTTTTCAACAACAACAATAACAACAACAACAACAACCAGGACCACCATACAATTCCCAATCATCTTACCAAAGCCACCAAGACACCGACACCCCAATGTTTGACTCGGAGACTCGTTCTAGCACCCCAATGGAGCCATGGCAACAACAAATGGCATCATACTTTGCTAGCACCAACGATGTCCTAAAGCACATAAGTGGACGGGTGGACGATTCTTATAATTGGCAACAAACCCAAGGAGGTAGGCTAGAGTCCTTAGATGATTGGCATAATGTGGTGGAAGCAAGGGAGAGGTTGAGAGAGGAGGTTGAGAGGGCCCAACAAGAAGAGTGAAGGAGGATGGTAGAGCGGCAAGAGGAAGACCGCCTTTGGCGGGAGCAACAAAACCAAAGGTGGCAAGAGCAAAATGACATGTGGGCGGCACAAAATGCTTGGAGGCAGCAAGCCACAAACCATTTCGAAACTCAAAATGAGCGCCACCACACTTACCATCAAGATTGATATGAAGATGCGGTGGCACAAGAAGATGTTTATGGTTTGGCTAGCTCACTTTTCGGCATGTCCATCCAACAAAATCCGGGCTACCCCACTCCTTACACACAAGAGGCCCTTGATGAAGGCCTAGAAAGGAGAAGAAGAGTTAGAGAAGAAAGAGAGGGGAGGAGAAACCGAAGAGGTGCCTCGGGTTCTTCTCATTTCAACAATTGATGAAGCATCCTGCCCTTTTCCCCAACAATGAGGACATTGTATAATCTAAGTGTGGGGGAGAGGATTTGGAGTGTAAACTACTAAGGTTCACAAGTTTTAAGTGACTTGATTAGCTTGACTCAAACTGAATACAATATCAAGTAACAAGGGGTGTTGTTTTAGGGATTGTGAGTTATTTTAGCTGAAAGATACAAGGGATATGACTTGGAGACAATCCTCTACAGCAAGGCACAAGAGAAAAGGACTCAAAGACTAGTTTAGAGACAGTTTTCAAGTGTTACAGCAAAGCACAAACACCCTAGACTAGACTCAACAGCAAGTAAGTTAATCACAGCAATGCACAGATATAACTTGACTCACAATACAAGGCACTGATCAAACACCTTGAAGATGTATCAGGCTTGCTTCAAACTACAGCTCTTAGCACAAGTTTGATAGTTTTGAGGGATTTCTCAAAGTTCATTCATTCATCAAAGTCTACTCAAACAAACATACAAGACCTCTTTATATAGAGGGGCTGATAACTTGTGAGCCATTGGATGCACAGATCATCCAAGGGCCAACTTAGGATTCAAACTACTACTACTGACACTAATTAAGAGCCTCATAATAGGACGAGCTCAACAACTATAAAGAACAGACACAAGACACAAAAAACAGACTGAACAAAAAGCAAATAAAGCAGTTTTGGAGTTTTCCTGAAATGGAAATCTGTTGTTCTTGTTGCCTTGTTGCTTTGCCTGGATGTGTTGCTGCTCCTTGGGACTCCCTACTCTTATTAGAACATAGATAAGACCTGCCTTGGACGAGGACAAGTTGACTTAAACAAAAGGAAACCACAACTGCCTTGTACTTTCTCTGTTTTTAATGGGTTTGCTGGACTCTAACTTGGGGTGTCTGTTTCATGGGTTTTTACTAGACTTCAAAAGGATTTGTCCTGGACAAACTTGTAGCTTAGTGGGTTGGCTTGATGGTAGGCCATGGTGGGGGTGGTTGGGATGCTCTGGTGTACCTCCTAGATGCATGGTTTGTTAACTGGTCTGTCTGGGCCTGAATGGCTCTGTGTCTGTTTTGTGTGGGAAATGTGGGTTGTGTTGGGGGTGGGCATGGGCTATTGAACCCTGGACTGTCTTCTTCATTGGGGTGGCTTGGCTTGGCTTGCTCTTGACTTGTCATAGCTTGTTGTTTAGACCTTGTAACTCGAGCTTCCATCTGAGGGGTCAAGCTTGTCTTATATGTGGTTTGATCATCAAGACCCCTTGGGTGAGCTCCTGCTGCAGCCTCCCCAGGTTGAAAAGGGCTTGACCTCAAGCCTATGTCTTCCTCCCCCTCAGAGTCTTCATAGAAGGGACTGAGATCTCCCACATTGAATGTTCCATGGACTGCATACTCTCCTGGTAGATCAATTTTGTAGGCATTGGGACCTATCTTCTCTGTGACTTGAAAAGGACCATCTGCCCTGGGCTCTAGTTTGTTCTTTCTCTTGGAGGGGAACCTCTCTTTCCTTAGATTGATCCATACTAGGTCTCCTGGTGCAAAGTCTTTCTTGGTCTTAGGAACCTTGGCATTCTTTTTGTATAGATCATTGGCTCTCTCAATTTGTTTTCTGACTGATTCATGGAGTTTTAGCATTTGTTCCACCCTCTTCTTGGCATCATAGTGGACCTCTGACCTGCACACATTAGACAAACTCAAAGGCATTAAGGGGTTAGTACCATAGACCACTTCAAAGGGGGAGTGGCCTGTGGCTGCTGATGGAGCTCTATTGAAAGAGAACTCTGCTTGAGCCAACTTCAAGTCCCAATCCTTGAGAGATTTGCTGACTATACACCTCAAGATTCTTCCCAAGGTCTTGTTAGTCACCTCAGTTTGGCCATCAGTTTGAGGGTGATGGGAGGTACTAAACAACAACCTAGTGTTAAGCAGTTTCCACAATGTCCTCCAGAAATGGCTCATAAACTTTGTGTCTCTGTCAGACACAATGGTCCTTGGAACTCCATGTAACCTCACCACCTCATCAAGGTATAGCTCTGCTACACTCACAGCATCCTCAGTCTTCTTGCATGCAATGAAATGTGCCATCTTACTGAATCTATCCACAACCACCATGATAGAATCCTTCCCTCTTGCTGTCCTAGGCAATGCCATTATGAAATCCATACTAACATCCTCCCAAGGTCTACATGGGACTGGTAGGGGAGTGTAAGGTCCTGCTTGGAAAGAACTCTTGGCCTTTTGACAAACTCCACACCTTCTGAGCACTATTTGAACTTCTCCCATCATCTTAGGCCAATGGAATTGATCTTGTAGTATGTCCACAGTTTTCTGAACCCCAAAGTGTCCTCCAAGGCCACTCCCATGTACCTCCTTGATCAATAGGTTCCTATAAGATCCTCTGGGGACACACAACTTGTTTCCTTTAAACAAGAATCCATTTTGCAAAGTGTATGGTGAGTCAATGGTTCTTGTTCCCTCTTTCTGTGCTAACCAATCTTCTGCAAAGTCTGGATCTTCTTGATACATGTCCTTCATGAACTCAAAGCCAAGACCCCTTTGCTCCATAGTTGATAGCAGAGTGTACCTCCTAGACAATGCATCAGCCACCACATTTTGTTTGCCCTCTTTGTACTTGCTAGAAAAGGTGAATGACTGAAGGAACTCCACCCACTTAGCATGTCTGTGACTGAGCTTATGCTGGCCTCCTATGTACTTCAATGCCTCATGATCAGAGTGTAAGACAAAAGGTTTGGGCTTCAGGTAATGACTCCAATGCCTCAGAGCTCTGACAAGAGCATAGAACTCTTTATCATATGTAGAATAGTTTAGCTTGGCACCACTTAACTTTTCACTAAAGTAGGCTACAGGTTTCTTCTCTTGGATGAGGACAGCTCCAATTCCCACTCCACTTGCATCACATTCAACCTCAAATAGTCAATCAAAGTTTGGCAATCTTAGGATAGGTGCACTGCACAAGAGCTTCTTCATGTGTTTGAAAGCCTGTAAAGCATTCTCAGTCCAAGTGAACTCTCCCTTCTTCATGCACTCAGTGAGAGGTGCTGCAATGGTGCTAAAGTCCTTAATGAATCTTCTGTAGAAGGATGCTAAGCCATGGAATCCCCTTACTTCTGTAATACTCCTAGGGATAGGCCAAGACTGGACTGCCATGATCTTGTCTTGATCAACTGAAATGCCTCTACCAGATACCACATATCCTAGAAACTTGACTTCCTCAGTCATGAAGGTGCACTTCTCAAGCTTCCCAAAGAGCTTGCTCTCCTTAAGTATTTCAAACACAGCCTCAAGATGCCTCAAATGATCATCCTTGCTCTTGCTGTAGATGAGGATATCATCAAAGTATACCACCACAAATCTCCCTAGGCAAGGCCTAAGCACCTCTGTCATCAATCTCATGAAGGTACTTGGGGCATTTGACAGGCCAAAGGGCATGACAAGCCACTCATAAAGGCCATGCTTTGTTTTGAAGGCTGTCTTCCACTCATCTCCTTCTCTGATCCTCAATTGATGGTAACCTTGCCTCAAGTCAATCTTAGAAAAGAACCTTGAGCCACTTAGCTCATCTAACATGTCATCAAGCCTAGGTATAGGGAACCTATACTTGACTGTGATGTTGTTGATAGCCCTGCTATCTATGCACATCCTCCAAGTCCCATCCTTCTTAGGAACCAACAATGCAGGCACAGCACAAGGACTTAATGACTCCCTTACAAACCCTTTACTCATCAACTCTCCAACTTGCTTTTGTAGCTCTTGTGTAGCCTTAGGATCACATATGTAGGCTGGTCTATTAGGTAGTACAGACCCTGGCACAAGGTCTATTTGGTGTTCAATCCCTCTCAAAGGGGGTAAGCCATCAGGAAGTTCCTCTGGAAACACTTCCTTGAACTGATCAATGAGGCGCTTAACATCTGCAGGGATCACCTTAGACTCCTCTTCCTGAACTTCTTTTGATAGCAGCATTACTATAGGTTGCTCCTCACTACACTCCTTGACCATTGCTGACTCAGATAGAAATACAACTCCACTAAAATCCTCAGCCATACTTGGACTTCCATAGCTCTTCTGGTGTGGTGGCAAGGGGGCTAATGTCACATTCCTGCTCCCATGCTTGAAAGAATAGGTATTGCTTCTTCCTTGGTGTATGGAGCTTTTATCAAACTCCCATGGCCTTCCTAATAGCAAGTGACAGGCATCCATTGGAACCACATCACACAATACTTCATCCTTGTACACACTTCCAATGGAGAAAGGGACCATGCATTGCTTATCCACCTGAACCTCTGCTCCCTTACTCAGCCATCTCAACTTATAGGGGTGAGGGTGATCTTGAGTGCTCAACTTCAGCTTATCAACCATAGTAACAGAAGCCACATTGGTACAACTACCTCCATCTATGATAAGGTTACAAACCCTCCCTTGTATGGTACATCTGCTCCTGAAAATGAGGGACCTTTGATCCTCCTCCAAAGGTATCTGTTGTGAGTGCATTACTCTCCATAGGACTAAGCTGTGGCCAGTGTCAGGGAGTGCCACTATTGCCTCCTGACTAGACTCTTCTTCCTCACTCACCACTTCTTCACCCTCAGGCTCATCCCTCTCATACTCAACTAGACCCTCTTTCTCCCAAGCCTCAACTTCCATTATGGTTAAGGTCTTCTTAGAAGGGCAATCCTTCCTGAAATGTCCATAGCCTTGACATTGGAAGCACCTAATTCTGTTCTCAGTCAATGAAGTGCTTGGCTTTTGACCCATGATGCCCTTACACTTGTCTAAGGTAGGTGGGGGTGCTGTCTTAGGGGTATCCATTGATCTAAACCCACTATAAGGTCTGGTTTGAAAAGGCCTAACAGGTTTTGGTGTAGCAGGCTTAGTATTCCCTATCTTCTCAATTCTCAGAGATAGGTTGACAACATCATCAAATGACCACAGAGGTTGCATCCTAACCTTGTTAGCAATGTTCTTATCTAGGCCCTCTAAGTACCTAGCAATCCTTTGCTCAGGTTTCGCATTTATATCACATTGTAAGGTGAGTTGTTCAAACTCCCTCAGATAAGATTCAACAGGTTTGTCTCCTTGTTTCAACTTAGATAACTTGATAAACAGATCCTGGGTGTAATCCTTAGCAACAAATTTGTCTAACAGTTTCTTTTTCAGTTTAGTCCAAGACTGGATGGGTTCCTTACCCTCCCTAGCCCTTAACCCTTTCATAGTCTCATACCAAAGGGAAGCATACCCTTTCAGTTTAAGGATGGCTACTTTAAAAGACTTAGAATCATTGTATCCTTTGTACTCAAAGATCCTTTCTACTTCCCTTAGCCATTCTAACAAGTCATCAGGATTAAGACTACCAGAAAACTCAGGGATATCTACCTTAAGATGTTTGTCTGTGTTCCTGTGGATGGAAGCTCTGCTTCTTGTTGAGTCATCTGAGTCTGGATACTCTTAATCATCAGGTGGCCTTCCTCTGCCTCCTCCTTGGCCTCTTCCACGACCTCTACCTCTTCCTCCAGCAAGCAAATGGTTGCCTATAACCTGGTTCAAGGTTCTGGTTAGGGTGGTTACAATCCCAGCCAGATCCTCCATCCTTGCTTCTACTCCTGCTAGTCTCTCTTCACTCATTGGGCTATTTTTGTGTTTTTAAATGTAGTTAGGGAAAATGAACTCACTAAGACTCTCAACCAAAGCTCTGATACCAATTTGTAGTGTAAACTACTAAGGTTCACAAGTTTTAAGTGACTTGATCAGCTTGACTCAAACTGAATACAAAATCAAGTAACAAGGGGTGTTGTTTTAGTGATTGTGAGTTATTTTAGCTGAAAGATACAAGGATATGACTTGGATACAGTCCTCTACAGCAAAGCACAAGAGAAAAAGGATTCAAGACTGGTTTTAGAGACAGTTTCAAGTGCTACAGCAAAGCACAAACACCATAAACTAACCTCAACAGCAAGTAAGTTAAACCACAGCAAAGCACAGGTATAACTTGACTCACAATACAAGGCACTGATCAAACACCTGGGAGATGTATCAGGCTTGTTTCAAACTACAGCTCTTAGCACAAGTTTGATAACATTGAGTGATTTCTCAAAGTTTAATTCATTCATTCATCAAAGTCTACTCAAACAAACATACAAGACCTCTTTATATAGAGGGGCTGATAACTTGTGAGCCATTGGATGCACAGATCATCCAAGGGCCAACTTAGGATTCAAACTACTACTACTGACACTAATTAAGAGCCTCATAATAGGATGAGCTCAACAACTATAAAGAACAGACACAAGACACAAAAAACAGGCTGAACAAAAAGCAAATAAAGCAGTTTTGGAGTTTTCCTGAAATGGAAATCTGTTGTTCTTGTTGCCTTGTTGCTTTGCCTGGATGTGTTGCTGCTCCTTGGGACTCCCTACTCTATTTAGAACATAGATAAGACCTGCCTTGGACGAGGACAAGTTGACTTAAACAAAAGGAAACCACAAACTGCCTTGTACTTCTCTGTTTTTTAATGGGTTTGCTGGACTCTAACTTGGGGTGTCTGTTTCATGGGTTTTTACTAGACTTCAAAAGGATTTGCCCTGGACAAACTTGTAGCTTAGTGGGTTGGCTTGATGGTAGGCCATGGTGGGGGTGGTTGGGATGCTCTGGTGTACCTCCTAGATGCATGGTTTGTTAACTGGTCTGTCTGGGCCTGAATGGCTCTGTTTCTGTTTTGTGTGGGAAATGTGGGTTGTGTTGGGGGTGGGCATGGGCTATTGAACCCTGGACTGTCTTCTTCATTGGGGTGGCTTGGCTTGGCTTGCTCTTGACTTGTCATAGCTTGTTGTTTAGACCTTGTAACTCGAGCTTCCATTTGAGGGGTCAAGCTTGTCTTGTATGTGATTTGATCATCAAGACCCCTTGGGTGAGCTCCTGCTGCATCACCCTAAGGTTGTTAGCCTCCCTATCCTTCCTTGCTTCCTCTCTATCCCTCCTTGCTTCCTCCCTATACTTCTCTTGATTGGCAAGAAGTGTTTGCAAGATGTCACTCAAGTTCCCTTGAGAAGAAGAATTCCCTTGATTTGGGTTTTGGGATGGTTGTCTTTGGGATTGAGAATTATTTGGAAAATTTGAGTTGTTGGGTCTTGGGTTGTTGTTGTTGAAATTTCTTTGGGGGTTTTGGTTGAAATTTGTGTTTCGGTTTTGGGTTGGATTTTGGGCTCTCAAGTGATTGAATTGACCATTTTCAAAACTCTTTGAATTGTCTCCTCCCCACCCCAAAAGATCACGATTTCCCACTTGGTTATACATCCCTCCACCACTTGGGTTTCTAGCATTGTAATTCCCATACCCCATGGCATTGACACTCTCCATGGTGGCTCCTTGCTCAATCATGATGTAACAAGTGTTTGTAGCATGGTCACCTCCACAATAAGAACATTCAAGCGGTTCAGGGTGTTGAGAAAATGAACTACCTTTGTTGACAACCAAGTTGGATACCAAGCTTTTGAGTTCACCCATCTCTTGCATGAGTTTGTGATTTTGAGAGGCATGAGAATCTTCCATGGAAGATACATTTCTAGAGCTTCCTCCCCTTTCATTCTTCCTCCCGTAGCTTCTTGTGTTCATAGCCAACTTCTCAATAATGTTGTTGGCCTCGGCCACATTAAGTGTATCAATACCACCTCCGGTGGCGGCTATAATCATCCGTTGGTCATTTTGGCATAATCCTTCATTGAAGGCCGTCAATAGATCATCCCCCGACCTCCCATGATAAGGGCACCTTGCCACGAGGCTTTTGAATCGCTCCCAATAGTCATAGAGAGTTTCCCCCATGTCTTGCTCAATGGTAGTGATGAGCTTCTTTGAATGGTTATGCCTTGAATCCGGGTAGTATTTCTCAAGAAATTTCTTCTTCAACCCCACCCAAGTATTGACGGAATGGGCCGGAAGACAAAATAACCACTCCTTAGCGGCATCTTGTAGAGAGAATGGAAATGCCCTAAGCTTAAATTGGTCTTCGGTCACTCCTTGAGGGATGGCCCCTTGGCATATCATGTGAAATTCGGCCAAGTGCCTATTGGGATCATTCCCCACCATTCTATGAAATCTTGGCAAATTATGAACAAAGAACCCCTTTAGCTCGAAATTGACATCCCCCATGGGAGGGTATGCGATACACAACGGTTGCTCTTCATAGTTTCTTGCCCGGATTTCACCAATAGTTCTATTATCTTCCAGTTCGGGTGGGTAGATGATGTTCAAAGGTGGTGGTCTCCTAGGAGGTGACTCAAACACTTGTTCTTGTGGTTCTTGTGGTTCTTGAAAAATATTGTTCCCAAACTCTTCTTCACTAGGCACCCTCCCAAAGGGTCTCCTATAGAGGGGGTTCGAAAACAACCAATTGGAAATGCTACTTGAGGACGGGTCAATGTCTTGGTCACCAATCCTTCTTGTGACCTAGGCATAAACTTTTAAAAACAACTCCACAACACAATTAGTAACTTCAAACCCAAGTAACCTTCAAACAATACAAAAAGAAATATTTGAAAAACAATCTAAACAAATTATGACGCTAACAAGAGTTTCAATTTGATAAATTAGCTAAATTGCCTTCCCCGGCAACGACGCCAAATTTGACGGGCTTATTTTCGGGGTCGTTAATTCCGGAAACTAGCTATGCCAAATAACAATTTATAAAACCAAATCTAGACTCAAACTATCCTAAGTAAAGGGTAGTAAGGGTAAGACAAGGATCGAACCCAAGAGAAGGCGGGGAATGCTAATAATCTAATCTAGACTCTTGCTAAAAACCGATTAAACAAATTAATAAATCTAACCACAAATTAAACACTAATTGAAACAAAGACTAGAATTACTTACAAACTATGATATTCACAATGGTAAACATATAGATAACAAATAGGGAGAAAGTTTTTCATGAGAAAAGATTATCAATCCTAGAATCACCAATAACAACTAAATAATCAAGGATTCAAATAAGGAAAAACAACTTAGTGCAATTATCCCAAGTTCCCCCACAATTAACAAAGTAAAGATCCCTCCTTTCCTCCCTGCTCTATTTATCTATTGCAAACTTCAAAGAATTAGCCACCATGAATTAAACCATCCATAAATGACCCAATACAACTAAACCCATACTTATTAAACCATAAGCATAAATAAAGATGCAAGCTTTAAGCACAAAACCAAAGAAGCATGCTAGATTCATGAACTAAAACATTAACCCATGTTCTAAATACATAATAACCCAAATTCCACTCAAAAGATTCTAACTTTTAAACCAAAGTTACAATCTTTCAAGTTGCATCAACAAATATCAAGACAAATCAACCAAATTCATCAAGACAATGCAAATTAATCAAACAAATAATTACTAAGATGGTTTGTCTTAACAACAATTCATTCAACAAAGAAAATCAACAAAGGAAGATGGAATTAAATAAAGAAGGAAGGATTAAAAAGTCTTACAATGCTAAAAGGGAAGAACTTGTTCAAATTACACTAAGCAAAAGGAGATTAGCTACCCATAGTCTTCATAATACAACCAATTTCTAAGGAAAAACCCATTAAAAAAGCCAAACTTGAAGAACAAAAAGAGAGAAATGCTAAGGAAAATATGATGTTGTATGGTGAATGCTCTCTTCCTTGTCTCTCTTCAGAAATCTTCTTTTATACCCTTGGTCCGC
>JAIUZE010074565.1:0-84067 GCA_022085475.1 Heliosperma pusillum | reverse complement strand
AATCACATTTTCCGATTCGACATGCGATAAACATTTCGCATCCAAGACTCGGTCAATCCTAGACGCCGAGTACCCCAAATTCGGTCAACCTTCACGAAAGAGGCGGACAAGAGCATAAGCATCATAACAAGCGGTACGCTACATGCAATGACACCACCTCACAAGTATACAACATTTGACGGCCGGGTCGATCAACGCAAAGAGTTCGCCTCCCAACAACGTCGTCATATGCCCACTAACACATGCAATTAAGCAGTAAGGATACACTCCTCGTTCCGACATTCCAGCCTTACGAACGTGGAGGTAGCCAGGGGAATGAGAGTACAAAGCACATAACAAATAGTGCTCAAACCATAACATGTGTAAAAACCAACTCAAAGTGGGATACATGAAAAACCGTCATAAAAAATGCAATACAAGCAAATGGAATATCATACATTCGAAAGATTAATATTTAAAGTCATTACGTAATTTTATACGATAAACGAATGACGAGCTAAAATACGGTGTCGTTAATTCCGCAAATTAACTAGGCCAAATAAAAATTTATAAAACCTTACCTAGACTCAAACCAACCTAAATAAAAGGGTAGTAAGGTTAAGAAAAGGGTCGAACCCAAGGGAAAGCGGTAATGCTAAAATAATCCAATCTAGACTCTTGCTAAAAACCGATTAACAAAACTAATTACTCTAATCACAAATTAAGACACTAATTAAATAAAAGCTTAAATTAATTACAAACTATGATATTCACAATGAGAAAACATGTAGATAACATATAGGGAGAAAGTTTTTCATGAGAATTGATTATCAAGTCTAAAATTACCAACAAAAGCTAAATACTCAAAGATTCAAATATGGAGAAACAACTTAGTGCAATTATCCCAAGTTCCCCACAATTAACAAAGTAAAGACACTTCCTTTCTTCTCTTCTCTAATTATCTAATACAAGTTCCTAAGAAATTAACCAACATAAATTAAACCATCCATGTATGACCCTTTACAACCCAACCAATACTTATTAAAACATAAGCACAATTAAAGATGCAAGCTTTAAGCACAAAACCAAAGAAACATGCTAGAATCATGTAATAAAAACATTAAACCATGTTCTAATCACACAATAACCCAAATTCCACTAAAAAAATTCCAACTTTTAAACCAAAGTTGCGATCTTTCAAGGTTGCTTCAACAAATACCAAGACAAATTGACCAAATTTATCAAGACAAAGCAAATAATTAAACAAACAATTGCTAGGATGGTTAGTCTTAACAACAATTCATTCAACAATGGAATTCAAACATAAGAAAATGGAATTAAATAGAGAAGGAAGGTTCAAAAGGTCTTACAATGCTAAAAGGGAAGAACTTGTTCAAATTACACTAAGCAAAGAAAAAATTAGCTACCCATAATCCTTGTATTACAACCCATGCTTAAATTCAAACCAATTACAAGAGCCAAAATAAAGAACAAACTAGAGAGAATTTCTAAGGAAAAATGTGTTTCAATGTTGTATCCTTGGTTTCCTTCTCTCTCTTCAGTTTTCTTCTTATATACCCTTGGTCCGCAAACCTAGGGGCCTTGAAAGGTGGGCTTTCAAAAGACAAGACGGAGAAATGAAGAAATGTCGTGCTGAGATTGGACGCTGGCAGCGTCCTACGACGCTGGCAGCGTCGTGATGACGCTGGCAGCGTCCTGTGCTGCCAGATTTTCCTTTGCGTTTCCTTCTTGACTTTCGTTGACCCTTGGATTTTGGCCCCGCCTTGACTTCCATTGACCCATTGGGTTTGGTCTTCTTGCCTTGATGATTCATTGCTAGCCCACTCCAATTTCCAGGTTTTTGGATCTCGGGTTTCGGGTTTGACTTTCGTTGACTTCCGGGTTTGACTCTCAAAATTGACTCAAATTACTAAATAACAACTTTATTACAAAAACTAAAGTTAACATAAAACAACGCTAATGACCCGTAAAAAGTAAAACAAAAGACCCTAATAAGTACTACTAGACACAACACAATTTGGTGTTGTCAAATACCCCCACACATGGACTTTTACTCGTCCCGAGTAAAACTCGAGATTAGCAAGACAAACACAAGTCCAAACATAGCATGCGAAGGTAATGACCTCTCTTCCCTCACTACTACCTTCTTATATCTCCCTCAAAACACAACCACCTATTAAAACAAAAAAAATGACTCAAGGTTGTTTTAACACTCTTCCCTTACCTCTTCCTACTTATAACTCCCTCTAAACAAGACTCGACACACTACAAACTCCGACTCAGTTCAACTCAATTCCTCCCTTCTTATAGCTCCCTAGAATGTAATATATCTTTGCCTTATCCTAAGGCATAGCGAGATGGCCTTCATCACCAATTTCCATGCAACTCCACTACTTATACCACCCCCTTATTACTCCACTAGTGTAAAGCATGGTTACTTGGTTGACCCCAAACTACACAATTTTCACAACCAAGCAACCACCAAGAGAAATCCACCAATTTGGAACCAAATTTGTGACTCAAAATAAAAATAAAAGAAGTCCTAAACTAGCCTCTTTCCAAATTCCTCCTTATAACTCCCTTCTTATACCTCCAAAATCCTCATCATAGAAAGTATTATGCTCAAATTTTTTTTATTTTTTTTCTTGAGAATCCCTCATTTTGCCTAAGGTGCCCTTTCGGGTTTTCACCTTACCTTTTCCTTTCCTCTCATTGGTGGCTCGCAACTCGATTTTTCATTTTGCCCGGAATGCCCTTTCGGGTTTTCATTCCGTCCTCGACCACCTTCCCAATTTTTGCCTAGGTGCCCACCCTTGTGGGTTTTCACCTAGCCGGGATCTTCAATTTTTTTTTTTTCTTTCTTTTTCCTCAAAATAAAAACAAACAAAATACAATGCATCAAAACAAAATAACTATATACAATCTTCTCCCCCACACTTAGAACATACAATGTCCTCATTCAGGAGAAAAGAAAATGGTTACCTCATCAATTGTCGAAACGTGAAGAACCCGAGGCACCTCCTCGGTTTCTCCTCCTCTCCCTTTCTTCTCTAACCCTTCTTCTTCGTTCTAGGCCTTCATCAAGGGCCTCTTGGGTGTAAGGAAAGGGGTAGCTCGGGTTTTGTTGGATGGACATACCAAAGAGTGAGCTAGCCAAGCCATAGACGTCCTCTTGTGCCACCGCATCTTCATAGGAGTCTTGAAGTTAGGTGTGGTGGCGCTCATTTTGAGCTTGAAAATGGCTCGTAGCTTGCCCCCTCCAAGCATTTTGATTTGTCCACATTTCTTGTTGCTCTTGCCACCTTTTATCTTGTTGTTCCCTCCAAAGGCGGGCTTCCTCTTACTCTTCTAACATCCTCCTCCATTCCTCATGTTGAGCCCTCTCGGCCTCCGCTCTCAACCTCTCTCTTTCTTCCACTATATTGTGCCAATCATCAATTGACTCTAGCCTACCTCCTTGTTGTTGTTGCCAAGTGTTCGAATCGTCCACCCTCCCACTAATGTGCTTCAAGACGTCGTTGGTGCTAGCAAAATAGGTAGCCATTTGTTGTTGCCATGGCTCCATGGGGATGCTAGAACGACCCTCCGCATCAAACATAGGGGTGTCAGTGTCTTGGGGGCTTTGGAAGGATGATTGGAAATGGAATGGTGGTTGTTGTTGTTGTTGTTGTCGTTGTTGTTGTTGTTGATAATTTGTGGTTTGGGAAGGTCCTTGCTCAATTGCGAGGATCTCGATCTCCTCGCTCACTCGCTCACTTCCCTCACCTCCCTCTCTTCTTACCCTCCGTCTTGGCCTCAAAGGCACTTCCTCTACCTCTACCTCCGCCTCCTCACTACTCACCCCCAAACTCTCCTCCCTAGGACACAAAAAATCCCACGCTGCGGGCCCTCTAGGTAAGGGGTTGTTTGGAGGTCGAGGCATCTTCATGTAACTAAGCCCGTCACTCCCCAACCAAAAGCCTTTCAAGGGTTGCTCTCGGCTAGTTTTAAACATATGAACCTCCTCGAGCCTAAGTCGGTTGTATCTCGTCAATCCTCGACAAATGTTTACCTCTTGCTCATCACCAATGCCCCCCTCATAGTGCCTCACCAAGAATGAAATCACCCCCCCCAAGATGGATGCTTGTTTTGGTAGATTTTTGTCTCTTTTTAATGCACGCCCTCAAAAACAAATCTGCCTAATCCGGAACCCCTACCCCCTCCGGAAGCATAGTCCATAAACAAAAACGGATGTTCTCCGGCACTTTAGCAGGCTCTTCCGCGGAGTTGAAGATGGTGGTAAGGAATCTTGTGATTACGCGGAGTACGGGGTGGGTGATGGTGGAAAGTTTGGCATCCTTAGATGCGGCGTTTCAATTTGTAATGCTACTCCACATCATGTGCATTTTTTACTTGGGGCACCTAATGTCTTTGGGTTGTCTGGTGATCTTAAGGATTTCACGGATTTCGGAGATGGGGGCATTATGCCAAGTTTGGTTTAGACGGAAACGGTAGGCTTTTTCCTCACCCTCGGGCACGTCCAACTCGGACAAGGTTGCTAGAAACTCGTACGCGAAACTCCTATAGGTGTGATCCTAGGAGTCCGGTTCGAGATAAGCCTCTAGCCCTACTTTAGCTAGCAAATCCCTTGTGAGGTCGAACATGCCCAAGGCATGGAGGGTGTTTGGGCAAAAGAATTTTGTAGCTACGAGTGGTTGTTGTCGGGGTGTGGTTAATTTGTCCCAAATTCTCTTATATTGAGCACTCAACCTTTCATAGCCCATGAACACCGCTTCCACCTCGGTGTCGGGCTCACTCACCGCGGCCCTTTTATTCTTTCCTTTGCCAAACAATTTTGAGATTTTGGGTGCCATTTCTCTGCAAAATTCAACAAGCAACACAATACAACAAGCAACAAGCAATCACTCAAGAAATTTTTCATTCAAGCAATTCAACAAACACTTGGTGTGCAACAATTTCTACACCTCAAAAACTTAGTGTTTGTTGAATTTCTATACCTCACTCAGAAAAATATTGTCCAATCCTAACTACACAATCAATCAAGGGCAAGGGGAAACTCAACCTAAGACTAATTCTAGCCTAAATTCGAGCAAAAATTTGAAGAACAATGGAAAAGTTGAGTATGAAGTTATACCTTTTCGATTCCACAATATTCAAGCTCCTTGATGATTAGAATAGGTAGGGAATCCGACAAACAACCTTAAAAACCCAACAAAGTTCCTAAAAATCAAATTTTGAGGAAAAAATTTTTAGGTTTTCAAAGAGGGATTTTCTGAGATTGTGAGTGATTGAGGTTGATTTTGGGGCGATTGAAGGTAGAATAATGATTAGGAAGAAGAATTTGATTGATTTTGATGAAGGTTTGTGAAGATTTGAGGGAGAAAGATGAAGTTTTGAGGGATTGGGGTTGGGGTTGGGTTTGGGTTGCTTTTCGTGAAAAATAATAGTATGAAGATGTATGTTGATTGTTTGATGAACTCGGGCAAAAAGGGAAAAGGAATGCTGAAGACTGCATTCGACGCTGGCAGCGTCCTACGACGCTGGCAGCGTCGTGACGACGGTGGCAGCGTCGTGACGACGCTGGCAGCGTCCTGCACTGCCGGGTCATTTCTCTTTTGCACTTAGCCAATTTTTGGCTAATTGTTTCAAACATCTCCATACTTGCATTTTCACTCCAATGGCCCATAATAAACTCCAATACCCAAATTTCATCGATTCCCGAACTTTTTATCCATGGCACGCATCCCGAGGCGGCCGAAAACTCGCAAAACTTCACAAAACCGTTAGTAACTTCAAAAAATTTTGATTGATGCAATGTCTAACTAATTAAAAACAACTCAAATGCTAAGAATTAACAATGAAATTTCAAAGAAATATTCACAAGGATAGAGTATGTACATGGTTTGCCGTTTATTTAGAGTCGATTGCTCGACTTAGCTATTTCAAGCTTTTCAACTTTCATAAACGGGGTCTTCAAGCAAGACCTTTTCTTCCCCCTCCCGGGCACATCCTTGGAAGTAGTGTTTGAGACGGTGGCCATTCACCTTGAGGAGCTTTCCATCCCCGGGCCCGTCCACTTCAATAGCTCCATGGGTAAACACTTTCTTGACGGTGTAAGGTCCAAACCATCTTGACCTCAACTTACCTGGGAAGAGCTTAAACCGATTTTGGAACACAAGAACTTGATCACCCTCCTTGAAAACCCGACGGTTTATTATCCCATCATGCCATCTCCTTGTTTTCTCCTTGTAGATGGAGGAGTTCTCATACGCATCTTGGCGAATTTCCTCAAGTTCTTGTAATTGAAGCTTTCGGTGCATAACGCTCTCATCTTGGTTTTGGTTGAATGATTTGATAGCCCAATAGGCTTTGTGCTCAACCTCCACGGGGAGATGGCAAGCCTTGCCATAGATGAGACGGAATGCGGACATGCCAATGGGGGTTTTAAAAGTGGTTCTATATGCCCACAAAGCATCAACTAGCCTCTTGCTCCAATCCTTTCTATCCGGATTAACCGTCTTTTCAAGGATTCCTTTTATCTCACGGTTGGAGAGCTCGGCTTGGCCATTTATTTGTGGGTGATAGGCCGTTGAGATTTTATGATTCACCCCATACCTCTTGAGAAGGCCTCCAATCACCTTGTTGCAAAAATGGGTACCCCTATCACTAATGATAGCCCTTGGAAAACCAAACCGGGAGAATATGTTCTCTTGGATGAAAATGGCTAGTACCTTGGCATCATCGGTGCGGGTAGGAATTGCTTCAACCCATTTTGACACATAATCTACCGCCAAGAGGATGTATAAATAACCACCGGAATTAGGAAAGGGGCCCATAAAGTCAATTCCCCACATATCAAAGATTTCACAATATAGAAGGGGTTGTTGTGGCATCTCATTTCTTTTTGTCAAATTCCCCACCCTTTGACATCGGTCATAAGTTTTTACAAATTTATGGGCATCTTTGAAGAGGCTTGGCCAAAAGAAACCGCATTCAAGCACTTTTCTCGCGGTCCTTTGTGGCCCAAAATGCCCTCCACAAGCATAGTCATGACAATGATGTAAGATGGAAGGAATCTCACTTTCGGGCACACATCTTCTCACAAGTTGATCTTGGCAAAACTTCCACAAGTAAGGATCATCCCATGTATAGTACTTTGCATCGGATTTTACTTTGCTCTTTTGATGAGAAGAGAAATGGCTTGGAAGCCGCTTTGTCACCAAAAAGTTGACCATGGTAGCATACCATGGCTCCTCCACTTGCATAGCATAAAGTGACTCATGAGGGAGACCTCCTTCAACCTCATCAAGGGGGCATGATGGTCTTCCTTCATGGTTTAGCCGGCTCAAATGGTCCGCCACCATATTCTTCACTCCTTTCTTGTCTTTTATTTCCACATCAAACTCACTTAGGAGAAGGATCCATCTCAACAACCTTGGCTTTGCATCCTTCTTTGCCACAACGTATCTTATGGCGGCATGATCGGTGTAGATGATCACCTTTGTGCCCAAGAGATAAGATCGGAATTTTTCTAGAGCATAAATCACACCAAGGAACTCCTTCTCCGTCGTAGAATAGTTCTTTTGAGCATAATTCAAGAGGGTAGAAGCATATTGGATCACATGGGGTCCCTTGTCACTCTTTTGACCCAAAACCACTCCCAATGCGTAGTCACTTGCATCGGTCATGATTTCAAATGGAAGATCCCATTGTGGTGCTTGAATAATTGGTGCGGTGACCAATCTCTCCTTCAAATCATCGAAAGCTTTCCTTCAAGAGGCATCAAAGACAAACTCCGCTTCTTTGTGCAAAAGCTTACATAAGGGGTTCGCAATCTTGGAAAAGTTCTTAATAAATCTCCGGTAGAAACCGGCATGTCCGAGAAAAGACCTAATGTCTCGGGTGTTAGAGGGATAAGGTAAGGTTTTGATAATGTCAACCTTAGCCTTATCCACCTCAACCCCCCTTTCCGACACTACATGTCCCAAAACGATGCCACTAGTCACCATGAAATGACATTTTTCGGAGTTTAAAATGAGATGGGACTCTTGGCATCGCTCTAAGACAAGAGCAAGGTGTTTTAGACATGCATCATAGGAGTCCCCATGGACGGTGAAATCGTCCATGAATACTTCTATGATCCTTTCTGTAACACCCGCTTTTGTACCCTATTTTTGTAGTGAAAATATTTTACGGATACTTTTCAGCGAAATTTAGTTTTAATTTAGAATTTAATTTTTCGAGTCGAATTTAGAATTTCCGCGAGATTTCAAGTAAAACCCGTCTTAAGTCGTCTTTGACTTTTGTTGACTTTTTTCCCTTACACATCGCATACTACTCCTAACCTATTTCATTCTCACAACTCAACATTACTTCATCACTAAGAAACCCAAATCAAAACCTAGCTTCCATAATCATCCAAGCTTAGATTCGTCATAACTTGCTCGTTTCTTGCTCAAATTCACGTAAGTTCGTCTTATTCTTCCCCTCTCATCTTCCTCTATCCGTATTGGTAATAGAATTCCCGTCTTTCTCGCTTTTTAAATTATCCGTCTTTCTCAAGGTGAATGATATTCATCTTTTGTTATCTAATTGTAGGTGGAGACTTTCTAGAAATCGATTAAATACGCGAAAAGGTATTGGTGAAGGGTTACTCGATATCATTTACGTGTTTTATATGCTTCTATATTAGAATTCGTATTTAGAATACGATTAGAAAGCTTAGGATTCATGTTATTGATGATGAATGTTGTTAGTTAATGATTGTTGATGATGATACTTGTTGTTTGTTGAGAATTGATATGAGAATTGATATGAGAAGTGATGATTTATGATAATAGTTGATGATGGTTGAGTTTAGAACAAATTGGAGTTGTCTTGACCTAAGTCACGGTCGTGAAACTCATGTCACGGGCGTGAAATAGTGGCTAATCAATTACCCTTGCGTAACAGAGGGTTTCACGGGCGTGAAATACAAGTTACGGTTGTGACTTGTACAGTTTCACTGCCCTGACACCTTTTCGTAAAATGATCATATCTCATTCGTTACTTGCTTGTTTTAGGCTTGTGACATCCCGTTGGAACCGTAAGAGGATAAGCTATCACCTCAATTTAGAATTTCTATATTTTCATATTAGAACTCTAGTTATGACCAATTGAAGTGGACCCTTATTTTAGTTAGTTTCCAAACTCGTTGTTTTGAGATAAGATCTATGTTTCCTATTTATTATGCTTCTTAAACTTGGTCTAATGCTTATGTATCATGTATTGATTCTTGTTTATCATATTTACATTTATATAATGTCCTATTCTCATGCTTGTGACGGTTGTTGGTATGTTCCACTTTGAGTCGGTTTTTACAAATGTTACGGTTTGAGCACTATTTTGTTATGTGCTTTGTACTCTCATTCCCTTGGCTATCTCCACGTTCGTAAGGCTGGAATGTCGGAACGGGGAGGTATCCTACTGCTTAATTGCATGTGTTAGTGGGCATACGACGACGTTGTTGGGAGGCGAACGCTTTGCGTTGATCGACCCGGCCTTCAAATGTTGTGTACTTGCGAGGTGGTGTTATTTGCATGTAGCGTACCGCTTGTTATGAGGCTTGAGCTCTTTTCCGCCTCTTTCGTGAATGTCGACCGAATTTGGGGTACTCGGCGTCTATGATTGACCGAGTCTTGGATGCGAAACGTCATCGCTTGTCGAATCGGAACACGTTTATTCCGAGAGTCTGGCCAGATTTAGACTAGGACCGTATTATTATCGTCGTCTACCGAAGAAAATTAGTCCACATATACGAAATGTGATCGTGTATGCGTTCAGGGAAATGCTTATCTCGTGGATGCCTTTTAATCATACTTGACATGTACACGGTGCTAGTGCGTTTCATTTACCGTGAGAGAGGTCGTCATTGTATTGTTATGTGTGGATGGATGATTACATGATTGATTATTCATGATCATACCATGACTTGGCATGGTTTGTTTGTCGAGTCTCAATCTTATCAAACTTATACCGCTAACGGTGAGATGCAAGCCCTAGTGAGCGTATTCGGTTACCTAAGAGTGTCTTCCCAGAGTCTTTGTATAACATGATTGATTCGGACTTGTACTTCATATGCTCTTATCATTATATATTGAATTGCCTATCTATCCTTATTGTATTTCACATGTATATCTATATATGCATGCTTCTACTTTTGTATTTCCTTTTATGTACGTTTGATGTGATATGGCTGGGAGAACCCGGAGTTACTCCCCACTGACTGTGGCGTTCATGTTTTTCATGGATGAACAGGTTGCTTGCATGAATGGCTTTTTGCTAGATATTTTGGGTTCGGGTGTGAGCTAGCGGGCGTTGTCCCTGGATTAAAACACCCCTAGACGTTGTTTAGTTGTTTTGCTAAACACTTGACATTTATTATATTTTGAGAGACTTCGTCTCTTTGTTGTATTTCGTATTTTAGTTTGTAATATATGACACTCCTCGTATTTTCTATCTTGCATGTATACAAGTTTTTAAAACTTCATATTTCCGCTATATATTTCACATGCTTGTTTGTTTTATATTTCCGCTTTCGCGAGGGTTGTAACATCTTTGATACTAAGCTCCAAAGGGGCCAAAACGTTGGCCGACACGTGCTCAAAATGGTTGAGCACGCCGACAACTTAGAGCATCTAGGGTGCAAAATTCCAAAGGAGCTAGTGGTGGGTAGAATCCTTCATTCACTCACACCAAAGTTCACCTAATTTAGGGTGAACTATAACATGAATGGCATGGAAAAGAGTTTCCATGAACTCCATGCACTCCTCACCTAAGCGGAGAGGGACATGGAGGCTAGTGGGAGTGAACCCAAGGACGTTCTTTCAATGAAATTGAAGAACATGAGCCTTGGAGTGAAGAAGGACAAAGGAAAGGGTAAGACTCTTTTCAAGAAAATTGGCAAGGGAAAGGGCAAGGTTTTTATGAAGCCCAAGCCCAAAGTCGACAAACACGCGGACGAGGATTGCTATTATTGTAATGGCAAAGGGCATTGGAAACGCAATGGCCCCAAATACTTGAAAGTCAAGAAGAACGGTTGTGTGACAACGTCAGGTAAAATTCTTTCATCACTCTATATGATAGATATTAACTTTGCTAGTACATCTTCTTGGGTTTTTGATACCGGTGGTGGTTCTCACCTTTGTAATCATGTACAGGGGCTGAAGGACGCGCAAGCACTAGCCAAGGGTGACGTGGACCTGCGCATGGGAAATGGAGCTAAGGTAGCCGCAGTTTCCATGGGCACCTACGTTCTTCTTTTGCCTAATGGTTTAGAGTTTTATTTAAATAATTGCTATTATGTACCAACTCTTACCAAGAACATTATCTCCATTTCCGTGTTAGACATGGAAGGTTTTTCAGTTTGTATTAAGAACAATCGTTGTACTTTCTCGTTTAATGAAATGGTTTATGGCGAGGCCATTTCTATTGGAGCTATTTATGTTCTAGATATTGCAAAAGAGGTCTATCATGTAGAAAACAAGAAGCTCAAAACAGGTGAACCTAATTAATCATACCTTCGGCATTGTCTTTTAGGGCACATAAACGAACGACGCATAAAGAGACTTGTTTCATCTAAAGTACTCAAACCATTCGATTATCAATCTTGTCTTCTAGGCAAGATGACTCGTGCTCCTTTTACGGGGAAAGGGACACGAGCAAGTGAAGTATTAGGGCTTATACATACGGATGTATGCGGTCCAATGACTATCCAAGCTAGAGGTGGTTATCACTACTTCATTATTTTTACCGACGACTTGAGTAGATATGGATATGTCTACTTGATGAGGCACAAAAGTGATGCTTTTGAAAAATTCAAAGAAATTCAAAATGAAGTAGAAAACCAATTGAACAAAAAGATTAAAGCCTTACGATCCGATCATGGTGGTGAATACTTGAACAATGAATTTGATTCACACCTAAAAGATTGTTGTATAGTATCACAATGGACTCCTCTTGGGACACCTCAATTAAATGGTGTGTCCGAAATGAGAAATCGAACTTTATTAAATATGGATTGATCTACGATGAGTCTAACAGAGCTTCCTGATTATTTTTGGGGTTTCGCTATCTTATCTGCAATATTTTCACTAAATCGAAGCCCGACTAAAGCGGTAAACAAGACTCCATATGAGATATGGACAGGGAAAGTCCCTTATTTGTCGTTTATGAGAATTTGGGGATGCGAGGCGTTTGTTAATAATAAGTCTGACGATAAACTCGCACCCAAATCTGACAAATGTCTGTTTGTAGGATATTCAAGGGAAACACGTGCTTATTACTTCTACAATAAACACGAGGACAAGGTGTTTGTGTCTCGTGATGCAGTCTTTTTAGAAAATGATTTTATTTCTAAAAGACAGAGTGCGAGAAAATTTGAACTTGATGAAGTCCAAAAGCCACAAACCGAAAAGGACGACGAGGAAAACGTTCCTTCTTCATCTGACACGGTCATAATTCCTTCGGAACCTAGGAGGTCAAGCAGAATTAATCATCAACCTGATAGATACCTTGGTATTATAGAGGAAGGTGATGACTATAATGTGTTACTTTTTGAAAGTAACGAACCTACTACCTACAAAGCAGCCATTTCTAGTCCCGACTCAAAGCTATGGCTACGAGCCATGTGATCCGAAATGGATTCTATGTACAACAATCAAGTATGGGACTTGGTTGATTTACCTAAGGACGTAAGACCTCTTTAGTGTAAGTGGATCTATAAGATCAGAAGTAGCACAGATAAACATAATGATGTTTACAAAGCTAGATTGGTGGCTAAAGGTTTCACCCAATTTCATGGTCTTCACTATGACGAACCTTCGCCCCATTCGCCATGCTTCGATCCATAATGATTGTCTTAGCGGTTTCCGCATTTCATAATTATGAGATTTGGCAAATGGATGTCAAAACCACCTTATTGAATGGGATTCTAGAAGAGGAAGTGTACATGACACAACCTGAAGGTTTTGTGGATCCATCACACCCTAAAAAGGTATGGAAACTTAAGAGATTAATCTATCGTTTTAAACAGGCATCCAGGAGTTGGAATCATCGTTTAGATCATGTAATTAAACAAAATGGTTTCACTCGAAGTGTCAATGAACCATGTTTATACATGAAGTTTAGTGGGAATAAAGTAACTTTTCTAGTCTTGTATGTAGATGACATACTACTCATTGGGAATGATATTCCAAAGTTTACTTCTATAAAGGAGTGGCTAGGGATTCATTTACAAATGAAACACTTAGGAGAGGCCCATCGCATCTTAGGTATCCGGATCTATAGGGATAGATCTAAAAGGATACTGGCATTAAGTCAAGAAACTTATATTGATAAAATTCTTGATCGGTTCAACATGAAAGACTCTAAGAGAGGCCTTCTTCTTATGGGTAGTGGGATCACTTTGAGCAAATCAGAGTGTCCTACCAAACCCGAGGAGATTGAACGCATGAAATTGATCCCTTACGCATCTGCTGTTGGATCAATCATGTATGCTATGATGTGCACTCGTCCCGATATTGTATATGCTTTGAGCATGACAAGTCGTTACCAAGCAAATCCAGGTGAGAGTCACTGGATAGCCGTAAAGAACATCCTTAAAGACTTAAGAAGGACCAAGGATTCGTTCTTAGTGTTTGGAGGTGAGACTGAGTTACGTGTAAAGGGTTACACAGACGCCAGTTTCCAAACAGATAGGGATGATATGAAATCCCAATCCGGCTATGTTTATATGATGAATGGTGGAACTCTTTGCTGGAAGAGTTTCAAACAAAGCGTTACAGCGGATTCTACAACAGAAGCAGAGTACGTTGCAGCGTCTGAAGCTGCAAAGGAAGCTGTGTGGATTCGGTAATTTTTGGAAGGACTATCAGTAGTCCCTACTGCCAAAGATCCTATCACGATTTATTATGATAACAGTGGGGCTATCTTTCAAGCAAAAGAGCCCAAGTCTAGTAATAAGTCTAGACATGTACTTAGGAAATACAATGTAATTAGAGATTACGTGGACAGAAAGGAAATTGACATTTGTAAGGTTGAATAGATGATAACATTGCTAATCCTTTAACCAAGCCTTTATCAAAGGCTAAGCATGATGGTCATGTCGTCACAATAGGATTGAGACGAGTGCCAGAATTTCTTTAGATTATGTAATATGTAATAATTGAATGTTGTATTAATTATTTCATATATGATAATTGCATTCATTGTTCGAGTTTTATTATAAACTCTTTTATTTAGTTTGACTAAATTTACTACTTTGTTTATCCGAATAGGTTGTAAGACAATGTTGGACCTTATTCAAGTGAATAGGACGAACATAGTATTTAGTCCTTAGTCACTCAATGAGGTGACGTCTCGAAGTGACTAGATTGTAAGTCGATTGATGGTTGGTTCAGCACCATGAGGTCATAGAGATGACTGGTTATATAGACAGACTGTATGACACGCTGTCGGACAGTGACCTTTGTAGAGACCCTTAAATCAATTAATTGATGCCTGGTCGTGGCAGGGTCTTCTATCTTATTCCTATAAGTTGATTCTTTTGACTGGCGACCGTCTATCTTAGTCGGTGCAGTTTCCGATTGGTTTTGGTTGATGTTCTAGGTCGTGCCGTAAAAGGAGGCCGATAAACATCTTCTGGGTCATGGTGATCAACATCATACAAAGTAGATGAATCAACAGGATTTGTCCACCCACGTCGGGTACAAACATCTTTAGGCCACTCGAGGAGTAGTTACTGTAAATGTGTGGCCACGCTCGGAAAGAGATCTATGGTAGATTTTCTGGTCAGAAAGTTACTCTCCCTATCGAGAAAACCACTCTAGATATAATCAATCGCAAGTGCGACCTGAAAGACACCTTGCGTTGAGTTGGAGATGTGATTAAGCGACAAGAGAATTGGTGACGCACACTTGTGTCAGACAAGTGGAAGATTGTTGGAGTAGGTGTCCTCCACAATAGTGCGCCACATAATAAATCTCATTAAGGAATATAATTGGGATATTTATTGACTATATATATATGATGAGTCAGTTGATTAACGTAAATCAATAACGGTTGGCTGACTAGAGTTTGACGTTATTGTCGTATGACGGCGGTGATCAACTAATCCCTTTCGGTCACACCTATAGGATGAAATCCAAATAGTAACTAATTAATTGTATATGATACAATTGATTAGTCCATTACATATATTTGATATTTATACGACACTTAATAGTTAGAAATTGAGTTAGGAACTCAAATTCGATTAAGCTTATTTTTCAATTATGCGATAATTGACTAATAAATTTATATCTTATTTTAATATTATTAAATAAGATCTAGTTTAGTAATTAATAGTTAATTTACTAAATTAGTTGAGGTTTTACATATATTTTGAGGTAGAGCTAATTAGTTAATTATATTTACAAGGAGTTGTAAAATAAATTAACTAAGCATTGTGGGACCCATTATATATTGATATAATGATAAAATATCACTTAAAATGTTAAGTACATATTATTTACTTATTTGTGTCATATAATTATTATATGATGAAATTAACACTTAATTATATAAGATAATTAAGCATATGATTAATAAGTATTTGTGGGAGAAATATCAAAAATCAAAATAGACCATATAAGGCCACATGTGGCCGGTCAAGTAGTAGTGGAGAGTGATGTTGGTTGCTCTTGTTCATGCTCACAAGTTACATGGGACTTTGACATGAATAGTATACCTAAAATCATTTCACTCAACACTACACTCCACCACTTTGCATGTGAATTAAAATAAGCAAAATAAGTGCCTTGTGAAGGCCATATGGACCGGCCATATTGCCTATAAAGGGCAATATGGTTGTTCATTTTTGTGGTTCATTCTTGCTTATTTTGCTTTATCTCACTAAAATCTCTCATCTTTCTAAAAACTCTCATACACTAATATTCAGTAAGTATTACTATAGTAGTAGTATATTCTAATATTAGTGTAACATTTCTTATTATCTAGTTAATAATAAGTTAAGTTTATTTGGGTTAATCTTGGGTGCAATTTAAAGGAGATCTTCTAGTTTGGAAATTTTTGGAGGATTATCTATATTATAGCTCAAGAACAACAAGAAGGAGTTCTTGTTGTGCCCATATCATTTCCATTTCAATGTGAGGAAATTTCTTCTTTTATATTAATGTCTTTATATTTGCATGCATGTTACATAGATCATTAAATACTAAATTAACAAGTAATTTAGTAACTAATTAGAGGAGTCTTATTAAGGTCTATGGACATTCACCTTAAACCCAACCGAAAGGGCCAGTTTCGTTGACCTCCTACACGAGTTCAAAGAAGTTTTCGCTTGGTCTTACAAAGAAATGTCAGGGATCCACAGGGTTATTGCAGAGCACCGAGTTCCAATCAAATCAGGTTTCAAACCCGTAAAACAGAAGCTCCGTTAGATGAGGACTGAATAGGCTCTTAAGATCAAAGATGAAGTCGATAAGCAATTCAAAGTCAGGTTCATCAAAGTTTCCGAGTACTCTGACTGGGTGGCTAATGTGATTCCCGTACCCAAAAAGGATGGGCAAATCCGAGTTTGTGTTGATTTCAGAGACTTGAACAAAATGAGCCTCTAGGACGATTTTCCTCTACCACATACGACATACTGGTAGATAATACAATAGATCACGCATTGTTGGCCTTCATGGATTGATATGCCGAGTATAACCAGATCAAAATGGCCGAAGAAGATATGGATAAGATAGCTTTCGTTACCTAATGGGGCACATATTGCTACCCAGTTATGCCATTTGGGCTAATTAACGCCGGAGCCACATATCAACGTATCGCGACCACTTTGTTACATGACATGATGCATAAATAAGTATAGGTATACGTAGATGACATGATTGTCAAATCTAAAGACATTAAAGGACACATCGACAACCTTCATAAGTTCTTCCTCAAATTGCGCAACTACAACATGAGACTCAATCCTCAGAAATGTGCATTTGGAGTAACATCAGGCAAATTTCTGGGATATGTCGTCAGCCAGAGGGGAACAGAGGAGGAGGTTAGAGGATTCCTAGGCAAAGTACAATATGTGACTCGGTTCATATCAAAACTCACTATGATCTGCGAACCCATCTTCAAAAAGCTTATGAAGACAGACCATAACATGTGGGATGACGACTGCAAAAAAGCATTTGACAAAATCAAGGAGATATTTGCTAAACCACTAGTGTTAATGCCTCCTTAACGAGATCAATGTCTCGGGTTTATATCTCACAGTCACAGAAACAACGATAGGGGCTATGCTCGCCTAGACCGTCAGAAAAGAAGAAAGGGTTGTCTACTACCTTAGTAAGAAGTTCTTAGATTAAGAGTGTAAATAAACACCTCTCGAAAAGACGTGCCTCGCTCTTGTGTGGGCAAAAAAGAAGCTACACCACTACATGCTTAGCTACTCTAGTCAAGGTGTACTCCAAAATGAACCCCATCAAATACCTTTTTGAGAAAGCCATCCTCAACGGACGTTTGGCAAGGTGGACCTTAATGTTCTCAGAGTTTGATCTCAAATACGTACCTTTGAAAGTCATAAGGGACGCGCCATTGCTGAGTTTTTCGCAGACAATCCTATCAACGATGCTCAGACATTAGACATGTGGTCATTTCTAGAGAAGGACATACTACAGACTTGTGTGGATTCCTGTGACCTTTATTTTGATGGTGCATCTAATTTAAGAGGATTTGGAGTGGGGGTATTACTCATTTCTCCTGAAGGTGAGCATACCATGCTATCTGTCAAACTCGACTTCGAGGTGACAAATAACGCAGCACAATACGAAGCTTGCCGCATCGGCCTACAAGCAGCATTCAGTTTGGGCATTAAAAATCTTCGGGTCCATGGAGACTCCTCCTTGATCATCAACCAGGTTACGGGATCATGGAAAATTCAAAGTGAAAGCCTAACACTCTATCAGACTAGGATAGACAAAGTCGCCCGGTTCTTTGATCAAGTCACTTATCTACATCTACCTCAAGAAGAGAATCAGTTCGCAGACGCTTTTGCAAAACTTTCGGCCATGATCAACATGCTAGATGACCGGTGGTGTCGCAGTCCCGATACAAAAATAATTACCCACACTTAGGCTAACAACATAAAAAATGTAATGAGGGAAGTAGGGATCAATCCTCAGGGAGTACGTGTTAACTATGAATTGCTATGGGGTGATTTTCATTTAAGTTCGATTTATTTGAGGTGATTGTCTAAACTACTAACATGTACAATGACGATATTTAAATGACAAGTATGGAAATTGCGATAAAAATAAATCTAATCTAATTGATGACGATAATAAAATTGCAAGATAAAATGAACTAGTCTACTTGACGGCAAGGAAAGTGGCCATAATTAAATCTAACTAAGAACGATAATTAAAATAACAATATTGAAAAGCTACCTAACTAAAATAATAGAAAACTAATAAACTAACAAATGACAATAAAATAAACTGTCTAAGAACGGTAATAAAATGACGGTAAAATAAACTAACTAAAACGATAAAATAAACTATCTAATCAAATTGATATAGAGAATTAGAAATTCATGTCAAATGATTTAAAAGCTTTATTGATACCAATATTAGAATTACTACGATTGTCTAAGCCTTGTAGCGGTATATTCCTCTCGGATTCGTACTGACATTTTAATGGGTCCTAACGTCCTTTCAGCCTGGTTAGGTCACTAAACCCCTATTGGTAGTCCTAATTCCAATCCCAACTCTCGTTTCTAAGATGGAAATTGACTAATACAAACAATTGTTTATGGCCACTATACAAAGTTATAGAATTTGACACAACCAAAAGAAGAAACAAACTAGATGGTTCTATTGGTATCGATTCTTCTTTTAATTCATTTTAACTAGCAAATCATTTCAATATTCCAATTTTATTTATTATATTTACAAAATGATAATCCTACACTACTAGGTTTAATTTATGTGATTAAATAAATTAAGAGGAAAATGATAAGCAAAATTAAACTACGAAATAAAAGTACTAAAATGATTAAGGTGATCAAGATTATATTAGTAATGATTCTAATGATGAATTTTATGATGATTATTATATGATTAGGCAAAATAAAATATGACATTAAACGATATTTTGGTTTCAACTAGATTACTTTTATATGGATTTCCTACCAACAATAATATAAAAACAAGACTAATGAGATTATAGTTCATGAACTTAATATGATGATGAAAACAATACAACTAAAATAAATACTATAAAGAGAAAACAATTATGTCGGAAATTGCGTAAATAAAGGATAGAAAATTACCGGGATTGGAGTACAACTGTGTAAGAAAGAAAGAAAAGAACAAATATCCAACCCAATATAATGACAAATGCTTATAGAAACACTAGAGAAGTACTTGGAAATTGCTATAAAAATAGTCTAAGATTGCATAAACTATAAACTATGATCTAAAACTTATATGAAAGATTGATGTAAAATATGTAATGTTGTGTTGTGTTATGATTGCATGCTTCTTCTTCTCATGAGTTTAGGATTATATAGGGCTGCTTAGCTGCTGTGTTTCGTCCAAATTCATACCCTAGACAACCTAATAAAGCACTCCATTAAGGCTTGGGAGAAGAAGAGCCAAAACGGCCAAACAGAATAAAAATCCGATCGGGTATACGGTGACCCGATCGGGTTTATATCCCTGTTGGTGTTTTGTCATTCATCTCTTCGAATTTCTCATTGGCACGCGTTTCTATGCTTTGGACTTGGTCAATGCAGCACGTAATTGGGCTTGGGCTAGTCTTCCTTTGACTTGGGTTGATGTTTTCCTTTGAGAAACAAAGTCAAAGTCCAAGATGAGTCCACTTGAGAAAGGATGTAGCGGAATCGTAGTCAAATCGTCAATTGACTATCATCGGTTCCACATTAAACTTGTATTCTAGTTCCTTTGCTCCATAAAGTAAGAAAATATAGCAAAACCGCTTCATTTCCTATAAAACGAGACCAAGCACGCAAAACAACTAGAATAGTAGTATTAGCTCGTTAATCACTTAACAAAGTGCATAAATCATATAGAAATCGAGCTAAAACGGGGGGATCAATTAGTACAAAATATCGCTTATCAAACTCCCCTGAGCTAAACCCTTGCTTGTCCTCAAGCAAACATAACAATCATAACCAGGACAAGGGTAGCAAACAATGATCAATCTATCATCCAAATCTCAAAAATAAGCTCTTAACAAGTAGATAAATCATAAACCCGAAACAACAAGGGCAAAGGAAAGTGCGAATCATGGTTGAGATTTACATAACGGCGCAGCATAGAAAATATTCTTTGGACTTTTTCACCTTTTGCATGATCTTATTGACTATGGACACTTTCGATACACTCTTCACTCAAATTTTTGTAAAATAGGAAATATTGGTTCAAATTTGAAGTGACACTCTCCTATCTACAACTTATAAGAATGTGCCCGCAGTCTAGTATGGTAGACAATCCAAATTCATTAAGTAAGACTAATCATGATCAAAATGTAATGTAAGAAGCCAAGAGAAATAAAGAAGAGGCTTGGGAAATTTGGGTAAGAAAGTGGACAAACAATTTTGGTCATGTGGGGCTTTAAGTCAAGCTAGTAATAACCAAATGTGTAGTGGATACTCAATCCAAATCATACCAATTTCCATAAACAATAGTCAAAGCCAAAAGCAGCATATTGGCTTATTAAACATGGCAAATCAAGTTACGACTTCCCAAAATTTTTCTTTTTTTTTTCTTTTCATTCATGGAAGCGTTTTTCTCTTTTTTTCTTTTCTTTTCTCTTTTGAGCTTTTTCTCTTTCATTTTTTTTTCAAAGCTCTCTTTTTTTCTCTTTTTCTTTTCAAATTTTCTCACTGAAAAACACGGGAATCAGCAATCCCGAGACAGCAGGTTCACACTAAATGGTGGCATTATCAGAATATCGTAAAAGTACAGAACACCCCTACACATATAGTCAGTTACTAGCTCAACAAGGGTAGGCAATAATGTAATGTAGCTAAAAAGAAGGGTGTTTTTGGGCAATGCAAAATGTGAACAAGAGTAAATGGCTTCAAAATGTAGATCATGATAGTAATACTTATAGAAAATGGAATAAAAACCACATACTTATGCGTTTTGATGTGACACAGACTATAAGGAGAAACTACTCACTCCTAAACTGGGATCGGGTTCAGATGTACCGACCACTAGAGGATCTACCTTACAATATGAGTAGCTTGCCAAAGTCCAGATCAAGCTTAATTAAGTCCAAATGCAACTTTCTACCTACTGTGTACAAGACATCCCCATTAATGCACAATTCCTCATAACATAATGAAACATCAGCTTATAAAAACTATAAATTGAGAAATATAAGATGGAAATGATCTTTTCTTTTTGTCTTTTCAATTTTTTGATTTTTTTTAGATTTTCAAAATGATAAAAACAAACAAGGAAAAGAATAAACTAAAAATAAACTAATAAAATTAGAAGAAAATAAGCTAATGAGAAAAGTTAAAATCTAAATGCAATCCTAAATGATGTAAGTCCTAAATGCAAATCCTCCCCCAAGCTAAAACTTGACATTGTCCTCAATATGCATGCAATTATAATATAAGCAAACCGAGAAACGGTTGGTAGCACATAGAACAGAGAAACAAGATGAAATTCTAATGGGAAAAGGGGCTAAAGAGAAAACTAAAAATGCTAAAAATAAAAGAAAGAAAGAAAACCTTACAAAATGTCTAGCCTCCCCCAAGCTAGTATAAACAAGGGGAGCTTATTATCATCTCATCCCAAAGACCAGTAGCTACGGCCTCTCCTCTCTGAAGGAGGCGGCTCAGATGCGGATCCAGAAGCATCTGTGTAGTAGGTATCATCTGCAGAATAATAACTACCACTAGAAGCAACTATCCCGGTAGGGTTGCTGGCTCCAAAGGACTGGTACTCATCTACTTGGTGACCACTAATATCACCTCCATATCCTTCAAAACTCTCGACGCCATAGTCAGTACCACAGTAATCAGGTCCGGTCTGATGTACACCTGCATCATAAGCAGTACCATACCCCTCTTCGGGCCAAGTATAGAAAGACGGGTGGAGGCCCTCAGGTCTAATCACACCTTACCTCGCAAAGTGATCATAAATTGGGTGCAGAGCAAGCTGCTGGTCTGACTGGATTCTATCAATGGACATGGTCAAGGCTTGAAAGATGGCAGTCACGTCGCCCATAGCATGGGTCGACTGCGAGAATGATCCTACCTCAGGGCGGCAGGATCTAATCTGAACAGGGGGGGTCATCGGGAGTAATATCCCCAACAGGAAGAAAATAAGTGGGACGGGGTAAGATGGCCTCACCCTCCTAAAGTCGAGGACGCTGCCTAAGCAATGGAATCTGGTTCACCTCAGCGGTCAACTTGACCGAATCACGGCCAGCTATCCTCCAAATCATAGAGGGGTGAGAGACACGAAACCAATTAAGCTGCACAAAATAATCATAATCCAACCCATTTCCCATCTCGGTGGGAGGTGTAGACAATGCCTGGAGGTCAGTGGTGGCTTGGTTAAAACCACAAACTCGCGTAGCAAGGTGAGTGATAAGGCCTCCATAAACAATGCCAGTGTTCTTTGGATTAGTGGCTTTAGTCAATTGAATAGAAAAATAGTAAGGAATGCTAATCGACCACGGTTCATCACCGTTTACATTCAAGAACCCTCCTAAAATATCCAACTCTACCCATCTCACCAAATGTGGCTCAGCACGACCCAAGAAGGTCCATCCCATGAATCTTTGCCTGATTCTGATGGCGGGATGATGGATGTGTTGGTGTGGGATATGGTCCCAACGAGAGACAGGATAAGTAGAAATGGTATTCCAAACATGGCTAATATCAAAGCCCTCGGGAGGTGAGGTAACAGTACCCCTATGGGTGAGACCGAATTAGTCAGCAAAGGTCCCTAAGTCCATACTATAGTAATCGTTGAACAATCGAAACCGAACTTGAGGAATAGAGCCTTTTTGCCTAGATCTTTGCAACTCAAATGAACTCAAGAATTCGAGGGTCAATTGAGGGTAGGTCTTATAATTAAAGTTTATAGCAGTAGTCATTCCTAGATCCCTAAATAATACGTTGACATACTTATAATGATCCATGTGCTTTAAAGATTAAATATCAAGGAATTTGGTAGCTCTCATACCTTTAGTCTTGATAATAAACCAACTTTGCCATTGCTTGTTCGAACTAAACTCCACATCTGGGAAATCGGGATCATGCATAGCACCTTGTCCTTCTTGATTTCCGGTTTGATTATCGGCTTCTAACATTTCTACGTCCTCTTCACGGGCTCTACTACTTTCCCCTTGGTTGGTAGTTTTTGCCCTCTTTGATCTCCTAAGATTTGGTTTAGGTGCCATTTGCTACAAGAAACTAGTATTAGAACACTTCATCATAAACACAAATTGATAGCATAAGTGTTAGAATACTAGGCTTTTAAGCACAAATTCAAGCATAATTACATAAGTGAAACATTATCATGCTACTTTTGAGCACAAATTGATGTTCTTAAGCATAACAATATTTCACTAAGATTTTTACCAACATTACACTTGAATCTTGAGTTTGGGCACCACTTAAAGGTACTAATGCTAAAATAACACAATAAGAGCATAAGTTCAAAGTATAAAGCATGGATTCAAGAATTATACTACCACTAAGCATGAGTTTTTAGCATAAAGTAGAGATGAGTAATCTAATTGGCATATGAGCATTCAAATCATAGTAAGCTTGCTAATTAGTCACTAACATTCACTCTCTAACATGTAAGAAGCATTAGAAATCCAATTTAAACAAGTTTTTCAAGTAAAATTAAAAACCCCCAAATTTGGGTTAGGGTTTGTTCATGTTGGATTTCTGAAAAATAGAGAGAGTGAAGTAACTAAAGTAGAATTAACTTACTTGATATTGCTTAGATGTTGCCTTGGATGAACTATGGTGACAAATTTTGCAAGAAATGACTAAGGAATGAAGGTTTTTGAGAGATTTTGAGCTTTGAAGATGGAGAACACGGGATAGTAGCAGCAAAGCAAGGGTAGCAAGTTGATTTTATAGAAGAAAATAGGATAAAACACGAAATAGACAACTTACCCGATCGGGTATACATGAATCCGATCGGGTATGTTTGCTAATCCGGATTCTATTTTTTTTTCTTTGTTACTTGCTCTTACCTTTTGTCTATGGCCTTGAACATGCTTACTAACCTTAATAGACTTGGCAACATGGGCCAAAAGTAGCTCCTTTTCGTCTCAATAGGTCCTCCAGTTCCAAGTACGAAAAATTATGAACTAAGCATGTATTTCTAAAAATGTAAATAACAAGTAAAACGAAAATTGTTTCCTAGCTATTACAACCCAAAAATCCAAAAAGAGTGTCCAAATGATATAGTCCAAAACAAAATTATCAAATATTGTCTATCGAGTGGAATAAGGAATGCATGAAAAGAAAGTAAAGAGAGAGACGGGTTGCCTCCCGACAAGCGCATTTTTAAGTCATGCTAGACTTTGAATTTCTATCCCTCCTTAAGCCTTGTGAAGGGATATGGGCTCTTTGTAGCTTGATTTCGTCCTTGAACTTTCATTTACCTTTGTCAACACCCATGGCAGTCTAATCCAATTACAATTCCGAAGCGTTGAATGCTTCGAGGTCACCATCTTCTACACTCATTACATTCCCCTTTCTATCAAAAGTGGCATGTGATCCCTCCATTTCAAAAGTGATCCTCTCTCCTTGCATATCGATACAAGCCCCAACTGTATTTAGGAAAGGTCTTCCTAATATAATATAGTTGTCTCTACCTTTCTTTGAAAAGATCACATAAAAATCAACGGGAACAAGGAAGTATCCAATCCGAATGGGGACATCTTCCACAATTCCCGCTGGAGTATTCATAGTTCCATCGGCCAATTGAATGCTAGTATTTTTAATCTTCATTTGCATTGGGCAATGGTCTTGATAGAAGGTAAAGGGCATGACACTAATAGCGGCCCCTAAATCACATAATGCATTTCTAACCTTATGAAGACTCAATGTGAAGGAAATATTAAAACAACCTGGATCTTTAAGCTTTGTAGGAATGATAACCTTCCCTTCTACAAGGGGAGGTTCCTTGGGAGAATCTTGGGTTGTTTCTTCTTCTTGAAATGTCTTGCCAATCCTTGCCTCCAACTTTGAAAAGGCTTTGTCATTTGCCATTGTTGCTTCACCAACTCTTTCTTCTAACTTCCCTTGAGCTCTTATCAAAGTCATGATCAAAGATTCGAGACGGGACGTCTCCTCTTGTGTAGGGGCTCGGGTTGGTTTGGCTAGTGAAGGATTATTGTAAAGTTCGTGGGGCAATTTATAGATGGGCTCCTTACTTTTTCCTTGATTGCAAGTGCAATTCTTTTTAAGCTCGCGGAGAATAACGGTAAGGCTATCTACACGGGACAATAGGCTTCTCAATTCTTGGTCCTCGTTTGAGCTCTCACCCTTCCCAAAAGGATTATCAAAAGGTTTTTCACCAATCATGTTGATTGTGACTATTAACGGGTCTTCACTCTCTTGGGAGGTTTGGCTTGAACTCGACGGGGTTAACTCTTCTACTCTCTTTTGGAGACACATGATGGTTGATTTGAGTGAGCATATTGTAGAAAAGAAGTATGAGTACATGTTGTGTTGTGCTTGTATTACTTCCCTCAACTTGGCATCTAGTTTTGCTATTACTTGATCATTTTGAAAAGATGAGTATAGAATGGTATGGGGTGCATTAGTAGGTTGGGCTTGGCAAAATTGTGGGTGAAAGGGGTTTAATGGTGTGAGTTTATTCCCACATCTTTGAGGTACATGCCCTATTCCTCCACAAACTTCACAAGGGGTTGTTGGTGAGGTAAACGGGTTTAAAACTCTTGGACGATATAAAGTACTTCCTGGGGTGGTTTCATTTGATGGAACGAGACAGGCTAAGGAAATGGTAGTGTCAACATCACATGAGGTTTCCACTCGGCTTTTCTTTTGCTCTCCCCCATTACTTTGGGAAACTTCCCCACTTTCTCTTTGTGAATTACTCGATAAGGTTGATATGGTGGATTGAGGTTTAAACCTACGATGGAAAGCTATGACGATCTCTTCCCACTCCATTTGTTTTGTGGCATCTTTTAGACAACGGGTGAACCACCATTTGGCTTCTCTCTTTAGTGATAAGGGAAACAGAGTTTCGTGATTTGGTTTTGGGTGATCCCTTCCCTCTTAAAAGTTTGACACAACTCACAAAATGTTTGGATATGGTGGGCTGGGTTTTCATTTTGCTCGCCACTGAATTGGTTACCTTCAATGAGAGTAATTAGAGTCATATGGACCCTTGGGATCCCACTAGCAAGTTCAAAAACCCGGAACCTAGGATCTTCTTTTATTCGCACCATTTTTGTCAACCTACAAGAAAAAACACACAAAGGAAAGTAAGTAATGATTTAAGGTACGGTTGCACCTAAAAATGGTAGAATTTTAAACAAAAATCAGCAATACATAGATAAACAAAACCGTGCTACCCGGCAACGGCGCCAAAATTTGACCGGTTGTGTCGCAGTCCCGATACAAAAATAATTACCCACACTTAGGCTAACAACATAAAGAATGTAATTAGGGAAGTAGGGATCGATCCTCAGGGAGTACGTGTTAACTATGAATTGTTATGGGGTTATTTTCATTTAAGTTCAATTTATTTGAGGTCATTGTCTAAACTACTAACATGTACAATGACGATATTTAAATGACAAGTATGGAAATTGCGATAAAAATAAATCTAATCTAATTGATGACGATAATAAAATTGCAAGATTAAATGAACTAGTCTACTTGACGGAAAGGAAAGTGACAATAATTAAATCTAACTAAGAACGATAATTAAAATAACAATATTGAAAAGCTACCTAACTAAAATAATAGAAAACTAATAAACTAACAAATGACAATAATATTAACTGTCTAAGAACGGTAATAAAATGACGGTAAAATAAACTAACTAAAACGATAAAATAAACCATCTAATCAAATTGATATAGAGAATTAGAAATTCATGTCAAATGATTTAAAAGCTTTATTGATACCAATATTAGAATTACTACGATTGTCTAACCTTGTAGCGGTATATTCCTCTCGGATTCGTACCGACTTTTTAATGGGTCCTAACGTCCTTTCAGCCTGGTTAGGTCACTAAACCCCTATTGGTAGTCCTAATTCCAATCCCAACTCTCGTTTCTAAGACGGAAATTGACTAATACAAACAATTGTTTATGGCCACTATACAAAGTTATAGAATTTGACACAACCAAAGGAAGAAACAAACTAGATGGTTCTATTGGTATCGATTCTTCTTTTAATTCATTTTAACTAGCAAATCATTTCAATATTCTAATTTTATTTATTATATTTACCAAATGATAATCCTACACTACTAGGTTTAATTTATGTGATTAAATAAATTAAGGGGAAAATGATAAGCAAAATTAAACTACGAAATAAAAGTACTAAAATGATTAAGGTGAATTTTATTATGATTATTATATGATTAGGCAAAATAAAATATGACATATTAAACGATATTTTGGTTTCAACTAGATTACTTTTATATGGATTTCCTACCAACAATAATATAAAAACAAGACTAATGAGATTATAGTTCATGAACTTAATATGATGATGAAAACAATACAACTAAAATAAATACTATAAAGAGAAAACAATGATGTCAGAAATTGCGTAAATAAAGGATAGGAAATTACCGGGATTGGAGTACAATTGTGTAAGAAATAAAGAAATGAACAAATATCCAACCCAATATAATGACAAATGCTTATAGAAACACTAGAGAAGTACTTGAAAATTCCTATAAAAATAGTCTAAGATTGCATAAACTATAAACTATGATCTAAAACTTATATGAAAGATTGATGTAAAATATGTAATGTTGTGTTGTGTTATGATTGCATGCTTCTTCTTCTCATGAGTTTAGGCTTATATAGGGGTGCTTAGCTGCTGTGTTTCGTCCAAATTCATACCCTAGACAGCCTAATAAAGCACTCCATTAAGCCTTGGGAGAAGAAGAGCCGAAACGGCCAAACAGAATAAAAATCCGATCGGGTATAGGGTGACCCGATCGGGTTTATATCTCTGTTGGTGTTTTTTCATTCATCTCTTCGAATTCCTCATTGGCACGCGTTTCTATGCTTTTGATAAGTGATATTTTGTACTAATTTATCCCCCGTTTTAGCTCGATTTCTATACGATTTATGCACTTTGTTAAGTGATTAACGAGCTAATATTGCTATTCTAGTTGTTTTGCGTGTTTTGTCTCGTTTTATAGGAAATGAAGCAGTTTTGCTATATTTTCTTACTAATTGGAGCAAAGGCACTAGAATACGAGTTTTCAAGGAACCGATGATAGCCATTTCACGATTTGATTACGATTCCGCTACATCTTTCCTCGAATGGACTTATTTTGGACTTTGACTTTGTACTTCAAAAGAAAACATCAACCCAAGTCAAAGGAGGACTAGCCCAAGCCCAATTACATGTTACATTGACCAAGACCAAAGCATAGGATTCCGTGCCCAAAGAGGTAATTGGAAAAGACGGGAAAATCCATCTTGCACACTTACCCGATCGGATTTCCACTTACCCGACCGGGTATGTTTGCGGATGAGACGTTACTTGGCTCTTCTTCTACCAAACTTAAATGAGTGATTAAAGGCTTTGTCAAGGGTATGAATTTGGACGATATGCAGCAGCCATGCAGCCCTATAAAAGCCAATGATCAACACACATGATCTTACACACAATTATACACAATTAGCATACTTTTCATACAATAACACATTTCATAGTTTACTTCTTTCATACAAGTTTTAGATTATAGTTTATGCAATATTTAGTATTTCTCTACTGTTTTTATAAGCTTTTGTTATTGGGTTGGATAATTGTTCTTTATTTTATTTCCTACATAATTTGAGTTCCAATTTCGGTAATCTTCTATCCTTCACTTATGCAGTTTTTATCATCATGAACTTTGATCTAATTAGTATTGTTTTCATATTATTGTTGTTAGGAAACTCATCTAAAAGTAATCTAATCAAAACTGAAATATTGTTTAACATGTCATATTATATTTTGCCTAATCATATAATCATGGAATTCATCACTAGAATCATTATTAATATAATCACCTTAATCATTGTAGTACTTATATTTTATAGTTTAATTTCCTACATTTTTTTCCTATTAATTTACTTAATCACATAAAATTAGATTAATCCTAACATTGTAAGATTAACATTGTGTAAATACAATAAATAGAATTGTAGTATTGAAATGATTACTAGTTAAAATGAATTAAAAGAAGAGTAGATACCAATTGAACCACCTAGATTGTTTCTTCCTTTGGTTATGCCAAATTCTATAACTTTGTTTAGTGGCCATGAACAATTGTTTGTATTAGTAAATTTCCGTCTTTATAACGAGAGTTGGGATGGGAATTAGGACTGCCAATAGGGGTTTAGTGACCTAATCATGCTGAGAGGACGTTAGGACCCACTAAAAGGTCGGTACGAATCCGAGAGGAATATACCGCTACAAGGCTTAGACAATCATAGTAATTCTAATGTTGGTATCAATGAAACTTTTAAATCGTTTTGCATGTATTTCTCTTTCACTATATCAATTTGATTAGATAGTTTATTTTACCGTATTAGATAGTTTATTTTATTGTTGTTTAGTTAGTTTACTTTATCGTCATTTTACTTCCGTTCTTAGATAGTTTACTTTATTATTATTAGCTAGTTTATGAGTTTAGTTAGATAGCTTTCTAATATTGTCATTTAAATATCGCTCTTAGTTAGATTTATTTTATCGTCACTTGGATCAGTACACTTCCCCGATCGGATCCGTGACAACCCGATCTGGTAAGTTGTCTGTTTCTAGTTTTAAATATTGTCATTTACATATCGTCATTTACATACTTGTCATTTACATATTGTCATTTACATACTTGTCATTTTATTTTATGTTAGTAGTTTAGACAACCACCTCAAATGACTCGAACTTAAATGAAAATCACTCCATAGCAATTCATAGTTAACACGTACTCCCTGAGGATCGACACCCTACTTCCCTAATACATTCCTTATGTTGTTAGCCTAAGTGTGGGTAATTATTTTTGTATCGGGCTCGCGACAAGCACGGTCAAATTTTGGCGCCGTTGCCGTGGAGCACGGTTTTGTTTATCTATGTATTGCTGATTTTTGTTTAAAATTCTACCAATTTTAGGTGCAACCGTACCTAAATCGTTACTTACTTTCCTTTTTGTGTTTTTCTTGTAGGTTGACAAAAATGGTACTAACAAGGGAAGATCCAAGGTACCGGGTTTTTGAGCTCGCTAGTGGGATCCTAAGGGTCCATATGACTTTGATTATTCTCATTGAGGGTAACCAATTTAGTGGTAAACCAAATGAAAACCCGTCACACCATATCCAAACGTTTTGTGAATTGTGTCAAACCTTTATGAGGGAGGGAATCACCCAAAACGAAATTATAGAAACTCTTTTTCCTTTATCACTAAAGGGAGAAGCTAAATGGTGGTTCACCTGTCGTTTAAAGGATGCCACAAGGCCAATGGAGTGGGAAGAGATTGTCATCGCTTTTCACCGTAGGTTTAGAACCACTATGTCAAACCTATCAATTAATTCACAAAAAGAAAGTGGGGAAGGTTCACAAACTAATGGGGGAGAGCGAAAGAAAAGTCGAGTGGAAACTTCAAATGATGTTAACACTACCATTTCCTTAGCTTGTCCCGTTCAACCAAACGAAACCACCCCAAAAAGCACTTTATATCGCCCAAAAGTTTTCAACCCATTTACCTCACTAACAACACCTTGTGAACTTTGTGGTGAAATAGGGCATGTACCTCAACGATGTGGGAACAAACTCACACCCTTAAACCCTTTTCACCCACAAGTTTATCAAGCCCAATCTACTAATACATCACATACACCACAATACTCACCTTTTCAAAACGGTCTAGTAGATGCCAAGTTAAGAGAAGTATGCCAAGCCCAAAATACCATGTGTTCATACTTCTCTTCTGCCTTAGGCTCACTCGAATCAACCATCTTGTCTCTTCAAAGGAGAGTAGAAGAGTTGACCCTGTCGAGTTCTAGCCAAACCTCCCAAGAGAGTGAAGAACCATTGATAGTCACAATCAACAAGATCGGTGACAAACCTTTTGAAAATCCTTTTGGGAAGGGTGAGAGCTCAACCAAGGACAAAGAATTGAGAGGATGAGCATTGGAGATGGTGACCTCGAAGCCTTCAAGGCTTCGGAAGTGTATTTGCATTAAGTTGCCATGGGTGTTGGTAAAAGGTAAATGAGAAAAATTCAAGGACGAATCAAGCTACAAGGAGCTCAAATCCCTTCATAAGGCTTAAGGAGGGATAAAAACACAAAGTCTAGCACAACTTAAAAATGCGCTTGTCGGGAGGCAGCCCGTCTTTCTCTTTACTTCTCTTTTTATGCATTCTTTATTCCACTTATTAGACAATGATTTTGATTTGGACTATTTTTACTATATTTTTGGACTTTTGGATGTAATAGTTAGAAACAATTATCGTTTTACTTATTATTTACATTTAGAAATGCATGTTTAGTTGATAGTTTTTCGTACTTGGAATTGGAGGACTTATTGAGACAAGAAGGAGCTATCCATGGCCCAAGATGCCAAGATTACTAAGGTTAGTAAGTATGTTCAAGGACAAAGCCAAAAGGTAAGGGCAAGTAGCAAAGAAAAAAGAATCAAAAACCAGACCATCACACTTCCCCGATTGGATCCGTGTATACCCGATCGGGTAAGTTGGCTGCTTCGTATTTTGCTCTAATTTCTTCTATAAAGCCAACACACTACCTTTGCTTGCTGCCATATACCCGCGTTATTCAACTTTCGAAGCTCAAAATTCTCTCAAAACCTTCATTTCTTAGTCTTTTCTTACAAAATTTGTCACTATAGTTCATCAAAGGCAACTTCTAAGCATCATCAAGTAAGTTAATTCTACTTTAGTTACTTCAATCTCTCTATTTTTCAGAAATCCAACATGAACAAACCCTAACCCAAATTTTGGGGTTCTTATTTTTGATTGAAAAACTTGTTTAAATTGGATTTCTAATGCTCTTACATGTTATAGAGTGAATGTTAGTAATTAATTAGTATGCTTATTATGATTTGAATGCTCATATGCCAATTAGGATACTCATGTTTACTATATGCTAAGAACTTATGCTTAAGTGGTAGTATGATGCTTGAATTCATGCTTTGTACTATGAACTTATGATCTTATTGTGTTAATTTAGCATTAGTATCTTTGAGTAGTGGCCAAACTCATGATTCAAGTACATGTTGCTCATCTTAGTGACATATTGTTATGCTTAAAAACATCCATTTGTGCTCAAAGGTAGCATGACAATGTTTCACTTAGGTAGCTATGCTTGAATTTGTGCTTAAAGCTTAGTATTCTAACACTTATGCTATCAATCTGTGTTTATAAATGAAGTGTTTTAATACTAGTTACTTGTAGAAAATGGCACCTACAATAAGGAAATCAAAGAGGGCAAGAACCTTCAATCAAGGAGAAAGTAGTAGAGCCCAAGAAAAAGACATAGAAATGCTTGAATCAAATGATCAACCCGAAAATCAAGGAGATGCTATGCATGATCCTGACTTTCCGGATGTGGAATTTAGTTCAAACAAACAATGGCAAAATTGGTGTATTCTTAAAAGCAAAGGTATGAGGGCTACCAAGTTCCTCGATGTTTCTTCTTTAAGACATATGAAGTTTATGAGCATGTTAAGGTGTTATTTAGGGGTCTAGGGATGAATGCTAGCATGAACTTTAGTTATGAGATCTACCCTCAATTAACCCTTGAATTCTTGAGCTCATTTGAGTTACATAGGTCTAGGAATAGAAACACTATGCCTCAAGTTTGGTTTTGCTTGTTTAATGATGATTATAGTATGAACTTATAGACTTTTGCTAGACAATTCGGTCTCACCTATGAGGACACTGTTACCTCACCTCCAGAAGGCTTTGATGTTAGCCTGGTTTGGAACACTATTTCGACTTACCCTGTCTCTCGTTGGGACCATGTCCCACACCAACACATCCATCATCCCGCCATTAGAATCTGGCAAAGATTCATGGGATGGACCTTCTTGGGTCGTGCTGAACCACATTTGGTGAGACGAGTGGATTTAGAAATTTTAGGAGGATTTTTGAATGTGAATGGTGAAGAACCATGGTCTATTAGTATTCCTTATTATTTTGCTGTTCAGTTGACTAAAGCTATTAATCCTAAGAACACTGCCATTGTCTATGGAGGTCTTATCACTCACCTTGCTATGCGAGTTTGTGGTTTTAACCAATCCACCACTGACCTCCAGGCATTGACTACACCTCCCACCGAGATGGGAAATGGGTTGGATTATGATTATTTTGTTCAGCTTAACTGGTTTCGTGTCTCCCACCCCATATGATTTGGAGGATAGCTGGACGTGATTCGGTCAAGTTGACCGCCGAGGTAGACCAAATTCCATTACTTAGACAGCGTCCTCAACTTCAGGAGGGTGAGGCTATCTTACCCCGACCCACTTACTTCCTTCCTATTGGGGATATTTCCCCCAATGACCCCCCTATCCAGCTTAGATCCCACCGCCCTGAGGTAGGATCATCCTCTCGGTCGACCCATGCTACGGGCGACGTGACCGCCATGTTTGAAGCCTTAACCTTGTCCGTTAATAGAATTCAGTCCGACTAGCAGCTTACTTTGCACCCCATTTATGACCACTTTGCTAGGCAAGGTGTGATTAGACCTGAGGGCCCCCACCCGTCTTTTTATACTTGGCCCAAAGGGGGGTATGGTACTGCTTATGATGCAGGTGTGCAGCAGACCGGACCTGATAACTGGGGAACCGACTATGGCGTTGAGAGTTTTGGAGGGTATAGAGGTGATTTTAGAGATCACCAGGTAGAAGAGTACCAGTCCTTAGGAGCTAGCAACCCAACCGGGATCATTACTTCTCGTGGTAGTTATTATTCTGCAGATGATACCTACTATACAGATGCTTCTGGATCCGCATCCGAGCCACCTCCTTCAGAGAGGAGATTTCGTGCCTGGTGGCCTTTATGATGAGATGACGATGAACTCCCCTTGTTTATACTAGCTTGGGGGAGGCTAGACATTTTGTAAGCTTTTATTTCTTTCCTTTATTTTTTGCATTTTTAGTTTTCTTTTTAAGCCCCTTTTCCCATTAGAATTTCATCTTGTTTCTCTGTTCTATGTGCTACCAGCCATTTCTCGGTTTGTTTCTGTTATAATTGCATGCACATTGAGGACAATGTGAAGTTTTAGCTTGGGGGAGGATTTGCATTTAGGATTGCATTTAGATTTTTACTTTTTAGTTTATTTTCTTTTAATTTTCTTAGTTTGTTTTTAGTTTTTATTGAAAAAAAAATTTGAAAAAATCTAAAACACAAAAAGAAAAGATCATTTCCATCTTGCATTTCTCAATTATAGTTTTTATAAGCTGATGTTTCATTATGTTATGAGGAATTGTGCATTCATGGGGATGTCTTGTACACAGTAGGTAGAAAATTGCATTTGGACTTAATTAAGCTTGATCTTGACTTTGGCAAGCTACTCATATTGCAAGGTAGAGCCTCCAGTGGTCGGTACATCTGAACCCGATCCCTGTTTAGGAGTGAGTAGTTTTTCCTTATAGTCTGTGTTACATCAAAACGCATAAGTATGGTTTTTATTCCGTTTTCTATAAGTATTACTGTCATGATCTACATTTTGAAGCAATTTGTTCTTGTTCACATTTCGCAAAAACACCCTTCTTCCTAGCTACATTATAATATTTCCTACCCTTGTTGAGCTAGTAACCGACTTTATGTGTAGGGGTGTTCTGTGCTTTTGCGATGTTCTGATAATGCCACCATTTGGTGTGAACTTATTGTCTCGGGATTGCTGATTCCTGTGTTTCTCAAAGAAAAAAATGAAAAAGAAAAATTGAAAGCTCAAAAGAAAAAAAAAAGAAAAAAGAAGAAGAGAAAAAGAAGAGAAAAACGCATCCACGAATGAGAAGAAAAGAAAGAAAAATGTTGGGAAGTCGTAACTTGATTTTTCATGTTTAAAAAAGCCAATATGCTGCTTTTGGCTTTGACTATTGTTGATGGGAATTGGTATGATTTGGATTGAGTATCCACTACACATTTGGTTATTACTAGCTTGACTTAAGCCCCACATAACCAAAATCGTTTGTCCACTTTCTTACCCAATTTTCCCAAGCCTCTTCTTTATCTTCTCTTGGCTTCTTGCGTTACATTTTGATCATGATTAGTCTTACTTAATAAGTTTGGATTGTCTACCATACTAGACTGCGGGCATATTCTTATAAGTTGTAGATAGGGGAGTGTCACTACAAATTTGAACCAATGTTTCCTATTTTACAAAAATTTGAGTGAAGAGTGTACCGTGAGAGTCCATTGTCAAAAGATCATACAAGAGCTGAAAAGGTCCAAAGAATATTTTCTATGCTGCGCCGTTATGTAAATCTCAACCATGATTCGCACTTTCCTTCGCCCTTGTTGTTACGGATTTGTGATTCATCTACTTGTAGGAGCTTACTTTTTGAGATTTGTATGATAGATTGATCATTGTTTGCTACCCTTGTCCTGGTTATGATTGTTATGTTTGCTTGAGGACAAGCAAGGGTTTAGCTTGGGGGAGTTTTATAAGTGATATTTTGTACTAATTTATCCCCCGTTTTAGCTCAATTTCTATACGATTTATGCACTTTGTTAAGTGATTAACGAGCTAATATTGCTATTCTAGTTGTTTTGCGTGTTTTGTCTCGTTTTATAGGAAATGAAGCAGTTTTGCTATATTTTCTTACTATTTGGAGCAAAGGCACTAGAATACGAGTTTTCAAGGAACCGATGATAGCCATTTCACGATTTGATTACGATTCCGCTACATCCTTCCTCGAATAGACTTATTTTGGACTTTGACTTTGTACTTCAAAAGAAAACATCAGCCCAAGTCAAAGGAGGACTAGCCCAAGCCCAATTACGTGTTACATTGACCAAGACCAAAGCATAGGATTCCGTGCCCAAAGAGGTAATTGGAAAAGACGGGAAAATCCATCTTGCACACTTACCCGATCGGATTTCCACTTACTCGATCGGGTATGTTTGTGGCTGAGACGTTACTTGGCTCTACTGTTTTTATAAGCTTTTGTTATTGGGTTGGATAATTGTTCTTTATTTTATTTCCTACATAATTTGAGTTCCAATTTCGGTAATCTTCTATCCTTCACTTATGCAGTTTTTATCATCATGAACTTTGATCTAATTAGTATTGTTTTCATATTATTGTTGTTAGGAAACTCATCTAAAAGTAATCTAATCAAAACTGAAATATTGTTTAACATGTCATATTATATTTTGCCTAATCATATAATCATGGAATTCATCACTAGAATCATTATTAATATAATCACCTTAATCACTGTAGTACTTATATTTTATAGTTTAACAATAGTGCGATCACATAATTAAATCTCAATAATAAGAATACAAAAGGGATGATGAATATTATAGTCAACTGGTCAACATAAATCGGTAATGATTGGCTCAATTGAGTTTGACGTTACTGTCGTGTGACGGTGGTGATCAGTTGATCCCTTGAGGTCACACCTAAAGGACAATCCCCTAATCATATACATTAATTAATTGTATAGCGATACAGATTAATTAATCCCTTAAACTGAACCAAGTTTAAATTGTAAGTGAGAATTATATCTTATTATAATATGATTAAATAAGATTCATTTTGATAATTTAATTGTTATATTGCTAAGAATGCATTATGTTTATGAAACATTTGAGATAAGTGAAATTGGTCTATTATAATTACAGACTGTTGTAGATTATATTAACCGAATATGAGATTACCCATTTTATTTACATGTAATTATAAAATGTGACTGAAAATGTTAAGTCCAATTTATTTGTTATGAAATTGCATTTAAATTAGTTAAATGTACATTTATAAGCCTAATTACATGTTACATGTCACATGTCACATATGTGACAAATGACAAATTACAAAAATAAAATGGACTCCATTTTATATGTATTGCACCGGTTTTTTGGGAGCCACAAGGGTAGGTTTTTAGGCTTGATTAGGTGTTCTAATTGAGAATTAGATCACATGATTACCTAGCCTATTTCTATACCTAATCTATTGTCTTGTGAAGACAAAAAGAAAAAGGCAACACCCTTCCCCATGGGATCCCATGACCGGCCAAGTAAGGCCATAAGAGGAGTGTTTTCCTCTTGTTTTTACTCACTTGATAATATATTCAAAAGATATACTTATCTCTCTAATTTTTCCTACTCTCACACTAGAAACAACTTAAGAAGTTTTTCTAAGACTTGAGTTCATAAATCTCTTATAAAATTACTAAGGTAGTAAAAGAGTTATTAGAAGATATATATTTAAGGGCTTCTATTATATTATTTATAATAATAATATAGTAGAGATTTGGGTATTGTCTTGGTGCAACAAAATGAGAGTTCTTATACTAAGGACTTGGAAGTTCTTCCCTAATATTATAAGCTAAAGAACAAGATTAGGAAGGAGTCCTAAGCTTGTGCCCAAAATCGTTTATTATCAATGTAAAGAACAAATTTCTTCTTCCTTATTTGTATTTTAGTTATGCATGAATAAGATCTATTTAGTTTAAGAGTAAACTAAATGTATAATGATATTAGAAGTGTCTAATATTGAGTTTAAGAAACTTTCAAGTGGTATCAAGAGTCAAGGTTGTTGCATGCATAATCGATTTTTAGTTTTTTCTAGTTATTGTAACTTAAACAAAACTAGGATGATTTTAAGTCATTTTAATGATTTATGGAATTTTATAGTGCTCAAATATGATTTTTAGTATGTTTATTACATTTTAATGAGTAAAATGATGTTTAAAATGCTAAAAATAGTTAGACTTATCTTCTGACCTTGAAATATTTACACAATATCACACATGTATTTTACTTACTGTATGTAAAATGTTGTGTGCAGTGGACTTATTTCGTATGATTTATGATTTTTATATGATAAAATAAAAAAAAAAATGAAGGTCAAATGGTTATAAATACTTCCTCTTTGAATCTGACTATGAACTTTTAGTATGTTATCACATGCACATTTTCCTGTTAGACTGAAAAATTTGAGACTAATGTGATTTTTCTAGCATGATTTATGAATTTTTAATGTAAAAATGGCATAAATAGTGACTAATTTAGCAAATATAGCTAAATAAATTTCAAGTCAAGAGAAAATTGTTCCTGCTTGAATAAATGTCCTAGATTTCAGATCTAAAGTTGAAAATTTAATATGATTACTTTTTGCATGCTTTATGTATTTTATTTGATAAAACCGATAAAGCGCAACCATTTTTCTCAAAAACCGATTCGAAATTTTTAAACCATGATTTTTGACATTATGCGTGTCATGGAAATTTTCCAAAATTTACAAAAATTTAAATTCAAATTTTGAAATTATTATAATTAAATTTGGATTTATTTGATTAAAATATGATTTTAAAGTCTAATTATGAGCAATTATACAACAACAGGTTGAATTATTGTCAAAAATTGAGTGATGACTGATTTTTGAGGCCTAAATGAGTTGGGATAATTAACTTGGACTTAAATATGATTTAAGTACTGTTTTGTGATTTGAAGAAGTTATTATCACGCATTTCCATAAAACCGGGTTATATACGATATAAACCGTAATATAGGGCGATTTGGCATTTAACATGAGCATGTTTTATACATATTATAATACTGCATTTTTATTTATGAATGTCATATTTTCAATTTATGAATGTCATATTTTGGTTTATGTAATTTGGAATTATGTAATTTTATCTTAGTATGGCCTTAGTTTTAATCGATATTGCCCGAAATGTAAGGGAATATTGATTCGGTTGTAATTTAATGTGATCTCGTATCACTTTTATTGTATTATTTTATTTTACAAATGTATAATAGGAAATATTGTAATTTTATTCTATAATTTGTAATTATTTGTAATACCGAAGTTTCTCAAAGACGGTGCCATTCGGAAAGGAGTTTCGAGAGAGACGGTGACCTTGAGAGGCGTGTTTATAAAGTTCAAGGGACTAAAGGAGTTTGTTTCCGAATTTGTAATAGATTATAGATTTTTCTATTCTAGGAAAGGCCATACTAGGAGTTTTACTTTTATGCTTGCATTTTATTTAATATGTTTGCATGCATTGCCAAATCGCCAAAACATGACATGCATATTTTATCGAGTATTCGACCGTGTCAATTAAAATTATCGTTAATTCATCGATTTAGTTCACTTAAACGAGATAGATAATAAATTGACATGACCTCTCATAATAAATAATTGAGATCAAGCCTTACCAAATGTAGAACCCATGAATCCCAATTTCGCAAGGAAGTAGGCTCGGCTCACCGGGGTGCTAAACTTGTTACGTTGGGTAAGTGGGGTAATAAATGTTATTATTTCGAAATTTGGATTGAGCTCAACGAAGTATTCGCGACCGTAGCCGCATGTGTTCCGGGCTTAAGATAAATATTAAAGTAATATTATCGACCGAGAGTTCTAATGTAGAATCGATTAAAGAGTTAATCCACCGAATTATGTTAATAAGGGATTAATCGGCTTACCGTGCCCAAGTTGATATAAATTTGGATCTCGGAATCTTTTATAATAGTTGGGTAGAGGTCACTATTTAAATGCTAAACTTGTTGAAAAATGTTTACAAGTATTTAAAATGATAAATGTTGACATTTCCTTTATGTCTAATTTTTGTAGTCAATATTATTTATTCGCAATGGCAACTCCAAATACCAACGCTCCAACTCTCAGAAACGTTTCATGGCTTCGATCCTTCATGGATCGATGCAAGTTAGAAAAGAATGGCGCAAATTTTGCCGATTGGGATGCGCAACTCCGCTTGGCCGCGGAAGGTGACGACAAGCTTCGTTACCTTACCGAAGCCTCTCCCGAAACACCCAATGAAAGGTCAACCGCCGCCGCAAGGCGAGCCTATGAGGCTTACCAATAGGAAGCCGCCGCAATCAAAAATGTTTTGATCTTTTCTATGGAGGCCGATCTCCAAAGGAGTGCCATAAAGATGAGCACGGCCTATGAGATCTATGCCAAGCTTGTGACCATGTTTTCACAAGCTCCTGGAATCATTCAATATAATACGGCATCCGCGTTTTTCGACATGAATCTTAAAGAGGGCCAAAAGGTTAGCCCTCATGTACTCAAATTGATTGAGCATGTCGAGATTCTTAAAGTGCAAGGGGTTGACATTCCCGAACAACTCGTAATTGACCGTCTACTACATTCCTTGGGTAGAATCAAGGCATATGTGCAGTTTAGGGTAAACTACAATATGCAAAATATGCAAACCTCTCTTCACGAGTTGCACAAAATGCTTGTGCAAGCGGAGAGAGACATGGGGCTACATGTTAGCACCACGAAGGATGTACTTCACATCAATAACAAGAGTAAGGGAAAGTTCAAAAGGGGTGCAATCAAGGGAAAGAAGCCCTCCACCTACAAAGGCAAAGGAAAAGCTATTGAGAATAGCTCACCCAAGCCTAAGAAAGGTGCTTCATACGAGGACAAGTGCCATTATTGTAATGGCGTAGGGCATTGGAAAAGGAATTGCCCAAAGTATCTAGGATATATCAAAGCCGGAAAAATTGTTTCCGTTGGTAAATTTTCATCCCTATCTTTTATGTTATGATCTCAACTTTGGTATATAGATACAAGTTGTGATTCTTACCCTTTTTAATTGTAATTAGGGCACCCAAGCAAGGACAAGGGCAAGGAAAAGCAAGCTTAAAGATGTTCTTCAAGGGAAGCTAATTAAGGTAGCCACCCATGGATGAAGACATAAGGAAGCTTGGACTCATTTTGTGTTGTCTTCTTTATTAGGTTGTATTTTGTGACGTTGTTTTAGAAACTCTTTATTTCCTTGTTCGACAATGGAAATTTGTTTATTTCCGTTTATTAACATTTGGTTGTAATTGGATATTAGTGACTTGGTTTTCAACCCAAGTCACTCGGTTTATGGAAACCTTTTCAGATCTAAAACTTGTCATTATACTCTACTTGAACTAATAACATAAATTATATCGACTCAAATTGATCATATAAGTATTATGATGATTGGATCATTATAATAAAAGGCTAAGAATTCGATTCTCACTTTGAAAGATCAATTGCTAAGTCGAAATTGAGTTATTGAACTCAAAATAAGAAATCTACCAAACCAATTGCCCATACCACTTATAAAGAAAGTAAATGACATGAATATGAGTTCACCTCTTTAGCTCTTATAGAACTAGTCTTTATTGAAGCTAAGATTCGATGTCTTTACAAAGAAGTCTTTAGTAGATCACTTAAGGTCATGTTGTGATACTTCTACCTCCCTCACAAGTATGAGTACAAAAATGTTTGTGGCTCATTAAGGCTATCTTTGAAAAAAATAGTTGTATTTTTCTAAAGATAGAGTGGGAGAAAATAAGCCACGGCAAAAACCTAGTTATGAACTAGTGAGAAAACCAAAAGAAAATGTTCGTAGGTTAGACTCAAGACTAGTGAGGAGACCAAAAGAAAGCGTTCTTAGGTGAATCCTTAAACTAGTGACGATACCAAAAGAAAATGTTCTTGAAATAATAAGATTATGATCTATGAAGTGGAAGTACCTAGAAATTTTAAAATTTGATTTTCAAACATACGAGACTTATGAAACTAAATGGAATCTATGCAAAGGAATGATGTATTTAGAGTTGTCCAAAATCATTCTATAAACATGAATATGTTTTAATTGAAAGTGTCCAATTATAGTTGCATGGATAGACATGTAGATGTCTACAAAAGCCAAGTTAATGCGTAACTATGCTTAGATCCAAATCATCAATGAAATACCTCATAATAGGTGTGTACAAGATACACATCAAAACCACATGTCCAAATAGGGATTTGGAATAGGATGTGTACATGACAGAAGACTATGGTAAGTATCTACCTAGAGGTTATGATGATCTTTTTATTGTAGGATATAAGAAGAGTTTCACTCGAATTGTCGAAAAGTCATGTATAGACATGAAATTCAGTGGGAGTTAATGTCATGTATAGACATGATGTTAAGTGGGAGTTAAAGTCATGTAAAGACATGAAGTTCAGTGGGAGAAATTGTTTTCCACGTGAATGACGAACCACTCATTGTAAGTGACGTATTCACATTACCTTTTTGAAAGAAATCGTTGGATTTTAATGTTGGATGAAAGAGGGCAACATGTATACTAAAATCAAAATCTGTTGTGGAATAGAAGATTTTAGCTTGGCATTTAAAAAAGTGTCTTATATCGATCATAACCATTATCTATTTCAACAAGTAAAGTAGGTTATTTATGTTGATAAAAGTGGGATCACTATGAAGGGGTCATAGTCATCCACTGAACCTAAGAGTTGTTGATCACATGAGACCAATCATGTATGCCATTACATTCACATACCTAAATGAATTGTATGATGTGAGCATGACAAGCCAAAAACAAATTAATCCATATGAGAGTCATTGGATAGCCTACAAGAACATCCTTAGAGTTCTCGAGGAGAACTAGGGCTACATTCTTGTGTTTGGTAGAGAAATTTTGACAATGTGGTAAAGGTTACACAAACCCAAATTTCCAAACTTATAAGGATTTAGCGAAATCCTAGGCGTACTTTTGTTATGCAAGAAGCGAATAACTAAAAGGATGATTGAAGAGTCAATCATTATAAATTATACAAATAGAGACCTAGTACATTATGATGAGGATAAGGTGGTTTAAAAGGAACTAATGGTAGATCATTTCACCTAAATACTTATCAGTTATCATGATAACGAGTGGGAGCATCCTTCAACTTAAAGAGCCCAACACTAGATAGAGATCTAGACATGTACATAGATTGGACTTAACATTTGCTTCTTTTGCCAAAAGAGTGGTCACCGTTATGAGGATTGCCCCGATTGTAAGTTGCCCCCTCCAATTGCTAAACCTAAGGGTTCTATCTTCGTTCTGAGCCGAGCCGAAGCCGATGCTCATCCGGAGATAATTACGGGTATGTTCTCAATCTTAGATCAACCGTGTCTTATTCTATTTGATACCGGTGCTTCTATGTCCTTTGTGTCTTCGACTTATGCTAATAAATTATCTATCGAGCCTACTTCTAGTAAGGATACTCCTATATCCTTACCATCCGGAGAGATTATCTCTTGTTCTACTCTTTATCCTAATGTCCCAATATCTATTGCGGGTTCTATCTTCCCCGCTAATCTCCTTAAGTTTCCTCTAGGAGAGTTGGATATAATTCTAGGTATTGATTGGTTAGCATTGTACCATGCTAGGTTCGAGTGTAGAGATCAAAAGATTTATTTAAATAGTCCTTTAGGAGTTAGAATAACCTATAAGGGATCTCATCCCCGAAAGGGTGTGTCTTTGATTTCCGCAATGAAGTTGGTGAGTATGGTAAGAAAGGGTCACCAAGCATACTTGTGTGTTGTGACTTCTTCAACTACCTCTTTGCCAAATATTGAAGATGTGCCTATAGTTCGTGAATTCGTTGATGTATTCCCTGAAGACTTGCCCGGGATCCCTCCCGAGCGTGATGTTGAGTTTTCTATTGATCTTGTACCTGGTTCCGGACCTATAGCCAAAGCTCCTTACCGTATGGCTCTAACAGAGTTGAAAGAGTTAATGAAGCAACTTGATGATATGATTGAGAAGGGTTTTATTCGACCAAGTGCCTCGCCTTGGGGTGCTCCCGTGCTCTTTGTGAAGAAGAAAGATGGTTCTATGAGGCTTTGTATTGATTACCGTGAGTTGAACCGAATTACAATCAAGAATAGGTATCCTTTGCCAAGGATTGAAGATTTCTTTGATCAACTAGAGGTTGCTTCTACTTTTTCCAAGATTGATTTGAGATCCGGTTATCACCAAATTCCTGTTCGTGATGTTGATATTCCAAAGACCGCTTTTAGTATAAGATATGGTCATTATGAGTTCAAGGTGATGCCATTTGGATTGACGAATGATCCCGCTATTTTCATGGATCAAATGAACCGCACATTTAGTGAGTACCTTGACAAGTGTGTGGTGGTGTTCATTGACGACATCCTTATTTTCTCCAAGACCGAAGAAGAGCATGCTATTCATCTAAGGACTATTTTGGGTGTTCTTCGTCGTCAAAAGTGGTTTGCCAAATTCTCCAAGTGTGAATTTTGGTTACTAAGGTGTCCTTTCTTGGGCATGTAATTTCTAAAGAAGGTGTAATGGTGGATCCTTCTAAGATTGAAGCTATGGTGGATTGGAAGAGTCCGACCAATGTTAGAGAAGTTCGAAGTTTTCTTGGTTTAGCTAGTTACTACCGAAGATTTGTCAAAAATTTCTCAAAGCTTGCTAGACCAATGACCCAGTTGTTGAAGAAAGAAACCAAGTTCCTATGTAATGAAGCTTGTGAAGCCGTTTTTCAAGAGTTAAAGAAAAGGTTGACTACTACTCCGGTATTGACTTTGCCTGAAGATGGTGTAGACTTTGATGTCTATTATGATGCTTCCAAGATAGGATTGGGTTGTGTACTTATGCAAAGTAGGAAAGTGGTGGCTTATGCTTCGAGACAGTTGAGAGTTCATGAAGTGAACTATCCTACTCATGATTTGGAATTAGCCGCCATTGTCCATGCCTTGAAAGTGTGGAGACACTATCTTATTGGTGTTCATTGTCATATATTCACCGATCACAAAAGTTTGAAGTACATATTTACTCAAAAAGAGTTGAATATGAGACAAAGAAGATGGTTGGAATTGGTGAATGATTATGATTTTGAGTTGTTGTACCATGAAGGGAAGGCTAATGTTGTTGCCGATGCGCTTAGTAGGAAATCTTCTCATTCCTTGAATGTTATGTCGGTATTACCCGTTGATCTTTGTATTGAGTTTCGAAAGTTGAAGTTGGAATTTGTGGATCGTGGATTTGATTATGTTGGTGCTATGACTGCCGAACCTGTTTTCCTCCGTGAGATCCGCGAGAACCAAGTTGATGATCCTACGTACAAGTCTATTCAAGCCAAACTTCTAGAAGGAAAAGCTAAAGATTTCAAGTTTGATGATAAAGGTGTTCTTCGATTACATGGCCGTTTATTTGTGCCTAATGCTCTTGATTTGAGAAAGCGAGTTCTTGATGAAGCTCACCTTTCCCCTTATTCTATTCACCCCGGTGGTGATAAGATGTACAAAGACTTGAAGCTACAATTTTGGTGAAGCTCTTGATTTGAGAAAGCGAGTTCTTGATGAAGTTTATTTGTGTCTTATGTTGGAAGATGTCTTACTTGCCACCAAGTGAAAATTGAACACAAGAGACCCAGTGGATTGCTACAACCGTTGGATATTCCACTAAGAAAGTGGGAATCTATTTCCATGGATTTTGTTATGGCTTTGCCAAGGACCGTTGGAAGTAAAGATGACGTTTGGGTTGCTGTTGATCGTTTGACCAAGTGTGCTAGATTCATTCCGATCAAAGAGAGTTGGAGTTTAGATCGTTTAGCCAAAGCCTATGTTGATGAGATTGTTAGGTACCATGGTGTTCCCAAGGAGATCATATCCGACTGAGATCCGAGATTCTGTTCGAGATTTTGGAAAGCTTTAAAAGAAGCCATGGGTAGTAAATTGTTGATGAGTACCGCATTTCATGCCGCTACTGATGGTCAGATCGAGAGGACTATCCAGACTTTAGAAGACTTGCTTAGGGCTTGTGCACTCGACTTCCAATCTAGTTGGGAAAAAAGTCTACCGTTGGTGGAGTTTTCTTACAACAATAGTTATCATGCCTCGATCAAGATGGCTCCTTATGAAGCTCTTTATGGAAGAAAATGTCGAAGTCCTATATGTTGGAATCAATTGAGTGATGTTCTTGACTTAGGCCCCAATGTTCTTGTTGAGACCATTGATCATGTGAAGGTCATTCGTGATAGAATGAAGGCCGCTCAAGACCGACAAAAATCTTATGCCGATATCCGAAGAAGACCGTTAGAATTTGAAGTTGGGGATAAAGTGTTCTTGAAAGTATCTCCAATGAAGGGTGTTAAACGGTTTGGTGTAAAGGGTAAATTGAGCCCGAAATACATTGGACCCTTTGATATTGTGAAAAGGATTGGTGCCGTTGCTTACAAGTTGGATTTGCCCCCGAATTTGGCTAAGGTTCATGATGTATTCCATGTTTCTCAATTGAGAAAGTATGTTAGTGATCCAAGCCATGTCTTTCAAACGGAAATGCCCGAGCTAGAACCGAATTTGTCCTTTGAAGAGAAGCCGATCCGCATCCTAGATCGCAAGGATAAGAAGTTGAGAAGTAAAGTGGTTCCTTTAGTGAAAATTTTGTGGAGATGTGCCAATGTTGAAGAAGAGACTTGGGAAACGGAATCTTCTATGCGTAGTAAATATCCGAGCCTATTCGATAGAGGTATCTTTCTTTCGCTCAAGTTTCGAGGGCGAAACTTTTTAAAAGGTGGGGTGATTGTAACACCTGCAAATGTACCGTATTTTTATAGTAAAAATATTTTACGGATACTTTTCAGCGAAATTTAGTTTTAGTTTAAAATTTAATTACCCGTGTCTAATTTAGAAATTCCGAGTTCGTTTTTGGACTTTACGCGAGTTTTCGAGTAAGTTACGTCTTAAGGAGTAATGGGCTTTTTCCCTTTTGTTTTCCACTTACTCCTTCATATACTCCCTCATAACCCTAACTCCCTCACATTCAATCTTCTCCTTCCTCACCAAGTAAACCCCAAATCCCAAACCTCCATATTTGCTCAAATTTAATATCGATTCTACTCCTTCGTTTCTCGCTCAAATTCACTCAAGTTCGTCTTATTCTTTCCCTCTCATCGTCCTCTATCCATATTGGTAATAAAATTACCGTCTTTCTCGCTTTTCAATTTATCCGTCTTTCTCAAAGGTGAATTATATTCCTCTTTTATTATCTAATTGTAGGTGGTGACCTCCAAGACCCCGACAAAGACTACTTCTTGATAGAAGAGGACATCGACGCGGAGTGAAGACGCGAAAAGGTAATGGTGAAGGGTTACTCGATATCATTTACGTGTTTTATGTGTTTTCTATGATTAGCGATCGTATTTAGAATATGATTAGAAATCTTAGGAATTGTGTGTTGATGCTAGTTGTTGTTAGTTGATAAATGATAATGAGAATTGATGATTTGTGATGTTAGATGATGATTGTTGAATGTTGAACCTTAGTGAAAATTATGATTTTCGTGCATATTGAAGGAACGCCTGCCTGAGACCAAGACGGTGGCAGCGTCGTGTGAACGCTGGCAGCGTTCCCTAGCGCTGGCAGCGTTTCATGCTGCCATTTTTTCCCTTGGTTGAGCGCCTTGACTTTCGTTGACCCTTTGAATTCTAGTCCCGCCTTGACTTTCCTTGACCCTTTGGACTTGGTCTTCTTGCATTGATGATTTGTTTGTAGCATACTCCAATTGTCGGGTTTGGGTCTCGGGTTTCGGGTTTCACTTTGACTTTTGTTGACTTTCGGGTTTGACTTTGACTTTTGTTGACTTTCGGGTTTGACTTTGACTTTTGTTGACTTCTGGGTTTGATTCTAAAAGTTGACTTTAAATATTAATGTTTCGAATATATGATAATCCCTTCGCTTGTATCGCATGTTTTGTGACGTTTTTGGTATGTCCCACTTTGAGTCGGTTTTACAAATGTTACAGTTTGAGCACTAATTTTCTATGTGCTTTGTACTCTCATTCCCTTGGCTACCTCCACGTTCGTAAGGCTGGAATGTCGGAACGGGGAGTGTATCCTTACTGCTTGATTGCATATGTTAGTGGACATATGACGACGTTGTTGGGAGGCAAACACTTTGCGTTGATCGACCTGGCCGTCAAATGTTGTATACTTGCGAGGTGGTGTCATTGCATGTAGCGTACCGCTTGTTATGATGCTTGTGCTCTTTTCCGCCTCTTTCGTGAAGGTTGACTGAATTTGGGGTACTCGGTGTCTATGATTGACCGAGTCTTGGATGCGAAACGTTTATCGCATGTCGAATCGGAAACTGTTATTTCGAGAGTCTGGCCAGGTTTAGACTAGGATCGGATATTTATATCGTCGTCCTACCGTGAGGAAATTAGTCTACATATACGAAATGTTAATCGTGTATGCGTTCAGGGAAATGTTTATCCCGTGGATGCGATTTTAATCATACTTGCCATGTACACGGTGCTAGTGCGTGTCATATACCGTGAGAGATGTCGTCAACGTATTGTACATCTGAATAGATGGTTATATGATTGATTATTTGTGATCTTTGGATGACTTGATATGGTTTGTTTGCTGAGTCTCAATCATATCAAACTTATGCCGCTAACGGTGAGATGCAAGCCCTAGTGAGTGTGTATGGTTGCCTAAGAGTGTCATCCCCGAGTCTTTGTATAATATGATGGTTATGGATTTGTACTTCATATGCTCTTATCTTTATATATTGAATTTCCTATTTATCCTTCTCGTGTTTCACATGTATATCTATATATGCATGCTTCTACTTTCGTATTTCTGTTTATGCACGTTTAATGTGATATGGCTGGGAGAACCCGGAGTTACTCTCCACTGACTGTGGCGTTCATTTTTTTCATGGATGAACAGGTTGCTTGATTGGATGGCTTTTTGCTTGTGGTATTTTGGGTTCGGGTGTGAGCTAGCGGGCGTTGGCCTGGATGACACACCTCTAGACGATTTTTAGCTAGTTGCTAATAACTCTGTTACTTGATAACATTTTGAGAGACTTCGTCTCTTTGTAGTATTTTATACCTTGGTTTGTAATTATTGACATTCCTCGTATTTCTATCTTGCATGTAAAAAGTTTTAAAAACATCGTATTTTCCGTTAATTAAATCACATGCTTGTATGTTTTATTTCCGCATTCGCGAGGGTTGTCACATGCATACCCGGGAAAAGTCCACCATGTAGAGCCTGGGTCTCATAGTAATTGCTCAAGCACGATATCCCGACACATTAATTGGGGGCTCGATCAATCGCAGTCGTTCCATCAACCATATCTGCAGCAAAGAAAAGGAACAGGTTAAACGAATAACAAAAAAAACAAAAAACAAAAAAGAGAGACAAAAAAATAGAAGACAAAAGACAAAAAAAAAGAAGGAAGAAAGAAAAAAGAAAGAATTCTTACCTGCAAGATAATGGAACTTCCCAAATATGGAAATTCTCGATTCGCCTTTCTATTATCCAGGCCAAGGATGATCTCTCCAAGACAAAGGCATACTGGACTCGTGCAGCTCCATTTGGTCCACCAAGTTCAAGAAAAAAGGGTCTCCTCTCATCTCCTTATCAACGTGACCTTGCAATATATAACAATGCAAAAGGCAAAATCCAAAGGCTTTGTGCCTCGCAGCATATGACATAGAAGAGTCCCCCCTATTTATGAACCGATCGTCGAAATCGTTCATACGGATACCTTTCGAGGTCACATAACAATATACCTCAGCCTTAGTCAATCCTAGGAGGTCCGTGAATTTATTCTTATACTCTTGGGAGCTATGGGGTATAGCTAGTGCATCTTCAGGGTCCCATCCTCCAATGGCAGCTATCTCTTCAGGAATAGGACAAATATCACCTCCAGGAAAGGCAAAAACATGCAAAATTGAGTCCTAGTACTGACCGGGGTGTGTCACAGTCCCGATACAAAAATAATTACCCACACTTAGGCTAACAACATAAGGAATGTAATTAGGGAAGTAGGGATCGATCCTCAGGGAGTACGTGTTAACTATGAATTGCTATGGAGTGATTTTCATTTAAGTTCGATTCATTTGGGGTGATTGTCTAAACTACTAACATGAAATAAAATGACAAGTATGTATTGACGATATTTAAATGACGAGTATGGAAATTGCAATAAAAATAGACCTAATCTAATTGACGGAAAGGAAAATGACAATAATTAAATCTAACTAAGAACGATAATTAAAATGACAATATTGTAAAGCTATCTAACTAAACTAATACACTAGCAAATGACAATAAAATAAACTATCTATGGACGGTAATAAAATGACAGTAAAGTAAACTAACTAAACAACAAGAAAATAAACTATCTAATCAAATTGATATAGAGAATTAGAAATACATGTCAAATGATTTAAAAGCTTTATTGATACCAACATTAGAATTACTATGATTGTCTAAGCCTTGTAGCGGTATATTCCTCTCGGATTCGTACTGACTTTTTAATGGGTCCTAACGTCCTCTCAGCCTGGTTAGGTCACTAAACCCTTATTGGTAGTCCTAATTCCCATCCCAACTCTCGTTTCTAAGACGGAAATTGACTAATACAAACAATTGCTTATGGCCACTAAACAAAGTTATAGAATTTGACACAACCAAAGGAAGAAACAAACTAGATGGTTCTATTGGTATCGACTCTTCTTTTAATTCATTTTAACTAGAAAATCATTTCGATATTTCAATTTTATTTATTGTATTTACATAATGATAATCTTACAATATTATATTTAATTTATGTGATTAAATAAATTAAGAGAAAAATGATGAGCAAAATTAAACTACGAAATAAAAGTGCTAAAGTGATTAAGGTGATCAAGATTATATTAGTAATGATTCTAATGATGAATTTTATGATTATATGATTAGGCGAAATAAAAGATGACAAACTAAACGATACTTTGGTTTTGACTAGATTATTTTTATATGGATTTCCTAACAACAATAATATAAAAACAAGACTAATGAGATTATAGTTCATGATGTCGGAAATTGCATAAATAAAGGATAGAAAATTACCGAGATTGGAGAACAATTATGTAGGAAAGAAAGCAAAGAACAAATATCCAACCCAATATAATGACAAATGCTTATTGAAACACTAGAGAAGTACTAAGAAATTGCTGTAAAAATAATATAAGATTGCATAAACTATAAACTATAAACTAAAACTTATATGTAAAATAGAAATGTGTGTTTTTGTGTGTTGTTCTCTTCTAAATTGTTGTTTTCTAATGAGATGATCCTTGGCTTTTATAGGGTTGCATAGCTGCTGTATTTCGTCAAAATTCGTACCCTAGACAAAGCCATAAAACACTCCATTAAAGCTTAGTAGAAGAAGAGCCAAGAGACGCTCATCAGCAAACATACCCGATCGGGTATGTGGTAATCCGATCGGGTATGTAACCCTGATGGATTTTTCCGTCTCTTCCAATTTCGTCTTTGGGCACGGAATCTTATGCCTTGGTCTTGGTCAATGTAACACGTAATTGGGCTTGGCCTAGTCTTCCTTTGACTTGGGTTGATGTTTTCCTTTGAGAAACAAAGTCAAAGTCCAAGATGAGAAGGATGTAGCGGAATCGTAGTCAAATCGTGATATTGCTATCATCGGTTCCTTGAATACTCGTATTCTAGTGCCTTTGCTCCATAAAGTAAGAAAATATAGCAAAACCGCTTCATTTCCTATAAAACGAGTCAAAGCACGCAAAACAACTAAAATAGCAATATTAGCTCGTTAATCACTTAACAAAGTGCATAAATCGTATGGAAATCGAGCTAAAACGGGGGATAAATTAGTACAAAATATCGCTTATCAAGTACTCAAGACAAGCATCCAAGAAAGGCCTCAAAACCTTTACTAATTTTAGTCTCAAGATCGATCCTGAATTGAAAGCACCCATATCTTGTTTCTCTACATTGGTGAACTCGCTGGTCCACTCCTTAAAACGGTTTTCAAAAACATGCATGATTGTGAAAGCTTTGGTTTTTAGAGAGATTTTTTGTGTATAATCGTATTGATAGACAGTAGAATTATAAGAGTAATAGCTTTCTCGACATGTCTACTTATACTATTCGCGCTTTACGAATTTTAATTAGGGACGGACTAACCCGGGAACGGACGCAGCATGAGTTGCGTCCTTTCGAAGAGTCGCAGGTCTTGCTGCGCCTCTTCCCCAAGTCTTTTTCCCTGATTTCCAGCAATGGATCTTTCCTCATTCACGTCCAACTATAACTTCCTATTCCTATAGTTTATAGATTCGGTAATACGCCGATTTTCAATAATATTGGATTTCCAATCCTGGTCGCGTTCGCTTTTCGAGACGGAATTTGACATTGTCGCCAAACAAGCACCTTTACTCATTTTTTTCATTTCATTTTAGGGAATCATTTCTAAACATTTTCTTTATAAACTTACATTTCTTTTAAACATTCTTTTTTTTGGGGGTAACCCTCTCTACCATCCAGTCATTTTTTCGGGATGGCCATTTTTTTCATTTTTGCACATTCCATTTCTATTTTACGCCAGTTTAGGCCTTCAATATGCTACATTATGTGATTTCTATTATGTGATTGCTATGTGATTTTCGGCAGCACGACGGCATAAACCGTCATCTATCAAACCTGTTTTTTAGACTAACCGGCAGGAACAATACCCAGCAACAGAGGCACTCAAAAGAGGCATGTACATCAAACTGGGGGCTCGCGCCCAAAACAAAATCCAAAAATCCAAAACTTGGGGCTTTCGCCTAAGACAAAATCAAATGTACAAAAGTAAGTCAAAATGTACAAGTCAACAACAAAATATAGCTAATCCTCTGAAAGTCCATAGACCTTAATTAGACTCCTCTAATTATTTACTAAATTACTTTTTAATTTAGTTTATAATGATCTATGTAACATGCATGCAAATATAAAGACATTTATATAAAAGAAGAAATTTCCTCACATTGATATGGAAATTATATGGGCACAACAAGAACTCCTTCTTGTTGTTCTTGAGCTATAAATATGGATGAACACAAACTATCTCCAAAGTAGAAGATCTCCTCTAAGTTTCACCAAGATTAACCCAAATAATCTACCCTTATTATTAACTCGATAATAAGATAGATATTATTCTACTAATATTATGACTATATTACTACACTAGTAATACTTAGTAAATATTAGTGTTTGAGAGTTTATAGTGAGAAGAAGAGTTTTAGAGAGAAGTATGACAATTGCACAAAAATGAAGTAAGTAAAAAATGAACACAAATGCCCATTTTAAAGGCCATTTGGCCGGATGATTTAGTCCACATTTGGACTATTTTTTTGTTCAATTTTGGTCACATGCATTAGAGTGGAGTGTTGTAGAAAGGATGATGATTATATTCAACTTGTTATGTCACCTTCAAAAGGTAACTAAGGAGTGTAAACATGAACAAAAATCATCACCCTTGTAACTACTTCAAAACCGGCCCTCTTGGCCTAGTTAGGTCCATTTTGATTTTTGATATTTGTCTCACAAATACTTATTGATCATATGGTTAATTATCTTGTATAATTAAGTGTTTATTTGATCATATAACAATTATATGACTCAATTAAATAAATAATATGTACTTAACATTTTAAGTAATATTTTACCATTATATCAATATATAATGGGTCCCACAATGCTTAGTTAATTTATTTTACAACTCCTTGTAAATATAATTAACTAATTACCTCTATCTCAAAACCTCAACTAATTTAGTAATTTAACGATTAATTACTAAGTTAAATCTTATTTAATCGTATTAAAATAAGATATAAATTTATTAGTCAATTATCGCATAATTGAAAAATAAGCTTAATCGAATTTGAGTTCTTAACTCAATTTCTAATAATTAACTCTCGTACATATCGAATATATGTAATGTACTAATTAACTGTATCGTATACAAATAATTAGTTACTATTTGGATTTCATCCTTTAGGTGTGACCGAAAAGGATCAGTTGATCACCGCCGTCAAACGACAATAACGTCAAACTCTAGTCAGCCAACCGTTATTGATTTACGTTAATCAACTGACTAATCATATATATAGTCAATAAATATCCCAATTATATTCCATAATAAGATTTATTATGTGGCGCACTTTTGTGGAGGACACCTACTCCAACAATCTCCCACTTGTCTGACACAAGTGTGCGTCACCGATTCTCTTGTCTCTTTATCACATCTCCCACTCAACGCAAGGTGTCTTCCAGGTCGCACTTGCGATTGACAATATCTAGAGTGGTTTTCTCGATAGGGAGAGTAACTGTCTGACCGGAAAATCTACCATAGATCTCTTTCCGAGCGTGGCCACGCATTTACAGTAACTTCTCCTCGAGTGGCCTAAAGATGTTTTTACCCAACGTGGGTGGACAATTCCTGTTGATCCATCTACTCTGTATGATGCAGATCACCATGATCCAGAAGAAGTCCATCGGCCTCCTTTTACGGCACGACCTAGAACATCAACCAAAACCAATCGGAAACTGCACCGACTCAGATAGACGGTCGCCAGTCAAAAGAATCGACTTATAGGAATAAGATAGAAGACCCTGCCACGACCAGGCATCAAATAATTGATTTAAGGGTCTCTACCATGTCACTGCCCGACAGAGTGTCTTACAGTCTGTCTATGTAAACGACCAGTCATCTCCATGACCTCATGGTGCTGAACCAACCATCGATCGACTTACAATCTAGTCATTTCGAGACGTCACCTCATTGAGTGACTAGGGACAAAATACTAAGTTCGTCCTATTCACTTGAATAGGGTCCAACAATCTATTCGGATAAACAAAGTATTAAATTTAGTCAAACTAAATAAAAGAGTTTAAAATAAAACTCGAACAATGAATGCCATTATCATATATGAAATAATTAATACAACATTCAATTATTACATATTACATAATCTAAAGGAATTCTGGCACACGTCTCAATCCCATTGTGACGACATGACCATCATGCTTAGCCTTTGATAAAGGCTTGGTTAAAGGATCAGCAATGTTGTCATCTGTCCCAACCTTACAAATGTCAATTTCCTTTCTGTCCACGTAATCTCTAATTACATGATATTTCCTAAGTACATGTCTAGACTTGTTACTAGACTTGGGCTCTTTTGCCTGAAAAATAGCCCCACTGTTATCACAATAAATTGTGATAGGATATTTGGCAGTAGGGACTACTGTTAGTCCTTCCAAAAATTGCCGAATCCACACAGCTTCCTTTGCAGCTTCAGACGCTGCAAGGTACTCTGCTTCTGTTGTAGAATCCGCTGTAACGCTTTGCTTGAAACTCTTCCAGCAAACAGCTCCTCCATTCATCATATAAACGTAGCCGGATTGGGATTTCATATCATCCCTATCTGTTTGAAAACTGGCATCTGTGTAACCTTTTACACGTAACTCAGTCTCGCCTCCAAACACTAAGAACGAATCCTTGGTCCTTCTCAAGTACTTAAGGATGTTCTTTACGGCTATCCAATGACTCTCACCTGGATTTGCTTGGTAACGACTTGTCATGCTCAAAGCATATGCATCGTCGGACGAGGTGCACATCATAGCATCATGATGATCAACGGCTGAAGAGTAAGGGATCAATCATGCGTTCAATCTCCTGGTTTTTGTAGGGCACTGACTTGCTCAACGTGAGTGATCACTTCCCCATAGAACAAAAGCCGCTCTTAGAGTCTTTCATGTTGACCGATATCAAGAATCTTATTCAATATAAGTCTCTTGATTAATGACTAGTATCCTTTTAGGATCTATCCCTATAGATCCGGATAATAAGATGCGCTGGGCCTCTCCTAAGTCTTTCATTTGGGAAATGTATTCCTAGGCCACTCTTTACAGAAGTGAGCATTGGAATATCATTCCCAATGAGTAGTATGTCATCTACCTACAAGACTAGAAAAGTTACATTACTCCCACTAAACTTCATGTATAAACACGGTTCCTCGACACTTCGAGTGAAACCATTTTGTTTAATTACATGATCGAAACGATGATTCCAACTCCTGGATGATTGCTTAAGACCATAGATGGATCTCTTAAGTTTGCATACCTTCTTAGGGTTTGATGGATCCATAAAACCTTCAGGTTGTGTCATGTACACTTCCTCTTCTAGAATCCCATTCAAGAAGGCGGTTTTGACATCCATTTGCCAAATCTCATAATTATGAAATGCGACAACCGCTAAGATAATCCTTATGGATCGAAGCATGGCGACTGGGGCGAATGTTTCGTCATAGTGAAGACCATGAACTTGTGTGAAACCTTTTTGCCACCAATCTAGCTTTGTAAACATAATTATGTTTATCTATGCCACTTTTGATCTTATAGATCCACTTACACTTGAAGAGGTGTAACCTCCTTAGGTAAATCAACAAGTCCCATACTTGATTGTCGTACATAGAATCCATGTGGATTTGATGGCTCCTAGCCATAGCTTAGAGTCGGGACTAGAAATGGTTGCTTTGTAGGTAATAGGATCGTTACTTTCAAAAAGTAACACATAATAGTCATCACCTTCCTCTATATTACCAAGGTATCTATCAGGTTGATGACTAATTCTGCTTGACCTCCTAGGTTCCGAAGGAATAATGACCGTACCATACGAAGAGGGAACGTTTTCCTCGTCGTCCTTTTCGGTTTGTGGCTCTTGGACTTCATCAAGTTCAAATTTTCTCCCACTCTGTCTTTTAGAAATAAAATCATTTTATGAAAAAGATTTGCATAACAGACACAAACACTTTGTCCTTGTGTTTATTGTAGAAGTTATAAGCACGTGATTCCTTTGGATATCCTACAAAAAGACATTTGTCAGATTTGGGTGCGAGTTTATCGTCAGACTTATTCTTAACAAAAGCCTCGCATCCCCAAATTCTCATAAAGGACAAATAAGGGATTTTCCTGTCCATATCTCATATGGAGTCTTGTTTGCCGCTTTAGTCGGGCTTCGATTTAGTGAAAATATTGCAGATAAGATAGCAAAACCCCAAAAATAATCAGGAAGCTCTGTTAGACTCATCATAGATCGAACCATATCTAATAAAGTTCGATTTCTCCTTTCGGATACACCGTTTAATTGAGGTGTTCCAGGAGGAGTCCATTGTGATACTATACCACAATCTTTCAGGTGTGAATCAAATTCATGGTTCAAGTATTCACCACCACGATCGGATCGTAGGGTTTTAATCTTTTTATTCAATTGGTTTTCTACTTCATTTTGAAATTCTTTGAACTTTTCAAAAGCATCACTTTTATGCCTCATCAAGTAGACATATCCATATCTACTCAAGTCGTCGGTAAAAGTAATGAAGTAGTGATAACCACCTCTAGCTCGGATAGTCATTGGACCGCATACATCCGTGTGTATAAGTCCTAATACTTCACTTGCTCGTGTTCCTTTTCCAGTAAAAGGAGCACGAGTCATCTTGCCTAGAAGACAAGATTCGCATATGCCATAAGATTCGTAATCGAATGGTTTGAGTACTTTAGATGAAACAAGTCTCTTTATGAGTCGTTCGTTTATGTGCCCTAAACGACAATGCCAAAGGTATGATTGATTAGGTTCACCTGTTTTGAGCTTCTTGTTTTCTACATGATAGACCTCTTTTACAATATCTAGAACATAAATACCTCCAATAGAAATGGCCTCGCCATAAACCATTTCATTAAAAGAAAAGTACAACAGTTGTTCTTAATACAAAATGAAAAACCTTCCATGTCTAACACGGAAATGGAGATAATGTTCTTGGTAAGAGTTGGTACATAATAGCAATTATTTAAATACAACTCTAAACCATTAGGCAAAAGAAGAACGTAGGTGCCCACGGAAACTGCGGCTACCTTAGCTCCATTTCCCATGCGTAGGTCCACGTCACCCTTGGCTAGTGCTTGCACGTCCCTCAGCCCCTGTACATGATTACAAAGGTGAGAACCACAACCGGTATCAAATACCCAAGAAGATGTACTAGCAAAGTTAATATCTATCATATAGAGTGATGAAAGAATTTACCTGACGTTGTCACACAACCGTCTTTCTTGTCTTTCAAGTACTTGGGGCAATTGCGTTTCCAATGCCCTTTGCCATTACAATAATAGCAATCCGCCTCCGCGTGTTTGTTGACTTTGGGCTTGGCCTTATAAAAGACCTTGGCCTTTCCCTTGCCGGATTTCTTGAAAAGAGTCTTACCCTTTCCCTTGTCCTTCCTCACCCCAAGGTTCATGTTCTTCATTTTCATGGAAAGAACATCCTTGGGTTCACTCCCACTAGCCTCCATGTCTCTCTCAGCTTGGGTGAGGAGTGCATGGAGTTCATGGAAACTCTTGTTCATGCCATTCATGTTATAGTTCACCCTAAATTGGGTGAACTTAGATGAGAGTGAATGAAGGATCTTACCCACCACCAAATTCTTCGGAATTTTGCACCCTAGACGCTCTAAGGTGTCCGCGTGCTCAACCATTTTGAGCACGTGTGGGCCAACTTTTTGGCCTCTTTGAAGCTTAGTGTCAAAGAATTTCGTAATTGCCTCATTTTGGAGAATTTGAGGGGCTTGCGAAAACATCAAAGTGATCCTCGTGAATATCGCATATGCATTGAGAGAGATCAATTGGAGTTTGAGTTTGGGTGAGATTGACCAAATCAAGACATTCTTGACGTCATTAGCAACCTTCAAATAAAGGTCATATTCGGCCCGAACCACCGCGGACAATCTAGGCGCGGGTTCGGTGGGGGGCTCTTCAACCAAGTAGCGAAGCACGTTATCAGATAACGCGGCGCTCTTGATCGTTGACTCCCATTCAACGAAGTTACTTCCGTCATCCTTAAGGACACACTTGTCCATGACGGACCTCAACCATGAGTCTCTACCCAAGGTTGCAACGTTTGATGATGTTGACATTATGCGAATATGGTGACTACAACAAAAAGAAATATATAAGCATTCATTGTTAATTTACTTGGAAAAACATTTTAACAAGTTTAGCATTCATATAATGACCTCTCACTAAATTATATAAATGATTCCAAGACCCATTTTTATTTAAAAAATAGTCATCGCATGCTATCTTTATTTAGAAATGGTAAGTCGTTATTTGACTAATTCTACCCTTAGAACTCTTGGTTGACGGTTTTCAACTAAATCCATCTCCTAGTCCCAACATAACGCTTATCTCGTTGAGTCCAATCCAATTTTAGCTTGTGATCGTATCACCCTACTTACCCGAGGTAAAAAGGGACCCACGAGCGTGGTAGCCCTAATGAACACGGGATTCATAGGTGTTATTAATTGGTAAGGCTAATCTCAATTTTTAAATATGTGAGAGATCTTGTCAATTTAGTTATTAATTCCCTATAAGTGAAATAAGTCGGTGAATTGTGAATAACGTTGAATTGACAATAACGGTAAATTAAATGCATGTGTGACGATTTTGGCATGAGCGGAAATAAAGCAAGCAATCAAGCAACTATAAAATCCTAGTATGGCCACCTAGCTAATCAAATTAACTAGATAGTTACAAATTCGGAAACCAACTCCTTTGGTCCCTTGCCTCTTCACTTGGAACACCTTCCAAAATGGCACCGTCTTTCGGGAGTCACCGGTCTTCATAAAAATAATTACAAATATACAAATATACAAATTCCTATTATACATTTATTCTATAAAATAAATTTATTAAATTATACAAACCGGCGATACGAGATCGCAATAAAATTACAACCAAACCGTTATTCCCTTACATTACGGGTAATAACGATTAAAAACAACTAGGCCATACTAGGTACAAAAATTGCATAAATTATTAAATAAATGACATTCATTCATTCAACCATAAATTAAATAAATTGCTGCAAAAATTCATGCCAAAATCGTCCTAAATTCATTCATGCTCATTGTAGCTCGATTTTTCCGGGATTTATTGATTTTTAACCATTAAAAATCACTATCAACATTTAAATCGCATTTAAATTCAAACTAATTAAAAAAACTAATTTAGAACTCAAAATTAGTCACTACTAATTTTGTTGGTCATTAATTAGATTGAGTTGATTTCATTTGCTAAATATTACGGTTTAATCATAACAATTATGAAATAAAACCAAAATAAAATATAAACATCATAAAATTTGAAACCAAAATTTTTGTACATTCTGGAACAATTCCAGGAACTATAAAAATAAAAAACATTTGCTCAAAAATTTAAATTAATTTTATGAACAAATAGCTTTGTATTTAATGGTTTTATCAAATAAAAACATTAGATATAGTAAAACAGTGAAACAAATTATGAAATTTCACCGAGAGTATCAACATCAGAATGTTAAATGTAAAAAAAATTTTCAAGACCAGAAATGGACGTTTCAATTTTATGAACATTATAATCTCATATTATCGACTTTTATCGTATAAAAATCAATGAACATGCAATACATAAGTAAAATTCACGAAATTTTACATACAATATGTAAGAAATGCATGTGAGATCAGATTAAAATTTCATGGCCAGAATCAACATGCAACTATTTTTAGTTAACTTTTAACTCATAAAATGCATGTTAACTCGGTTTAAACGCCAAAAATCAAAATAAATAGCAAATTAATCCCTAAAATTACGAAATTTGACCACAAACATTTTGAGGTCAGTAGGTATTCATGTACTAAAACATTTCGTCAGAATTGTATTTTAACTCAAAATCTTTGATTTATTAGTTGTCTTATAACTTTAATAAAAAATGTCCAAAATGAACATGCATGCTACAAGCTAGCTCTGATACCACATGAAAGTCCATAGACCTTAATTAGACTCCTTTAATTAGTTACTAAATTACTTGTTAATTTAGTATTTAATGATCTATGTAACATGCATGCAAATATAAAGACATTTATATAAAAGAAGAAATTTCCTCACATTGGTATGGAAAATATAAGGGCACAACAAGAACTCCTTCTTGTTGTTCTTGAGCTAATAATATGGATGAACACAAATAATCTCCAAAGTAGAAGATCTCCTTTAAGTTGCACCAAGATTAACCCAAATAATCTACCCTTATTATTAACTAGATAATAAGATAGATATTATTCTACTAATATTATGACTATATTACTACACTAGTAATACTTAGTAAATATTAGTGTTTGAGAGTTTATAGTGAGAAGAAGAGTTTTAGAGAGAAGTATGACAATTGCACAAAATGAAGTAAGTAAAAAATGAACACCAATGCCCATTTTAAAGGCCATTTGGCCGGATGATTTAGTCCACATTTGGACTATTTTTTGTTCAATTTTGGTCACATGCATTAGAGTGGAGTGTTGTAGAAAGGATGATGATTATATTCAACTTGTTATGTCACCTTCAAAAGGTAACTAAGGAGTGTAAACATGAACAAAAATCATCACCCTTGTAACTACTTCAAAACCGGCCCTCTTGGCCTAGTTAGGTCCATTTTGACTTTTGATATTTGTCTCACAAATACTTATTGATCATATGGTTAATTATCTTGCATAATTAAGTGTTAATTTGATCACATAACAATTATATGACTCAATTAAATAAATAATATGTACTTAACATTTTAAGTAATATTTTACCATTATATCAATATATAATGGGTCCCACAATGCTTAGTTAATTTATTTTACAACTCCTTGTAAATATAATTAACTAATTACCTCTATCTCAAAACCTCAACTAATTTAGTAATTTAACGATTAATTACTAAGTTAAATCTTATTTAATCGTATTAAAATAAGATATAAATTTATTAGTCAATTATCGCATAATTGAAAAATAAGCTTAATCGAATTTGAGTTCTTAACTCATTTTCTAATAATTAACTCTCGTACATATCGAATATATGTAATGTACTAATTAACTGTATCGTATACAAATAATTAGTTACTATTTGGATTTCATCCTTTAGGTGTGACCGAAAGGGATCAGTTGATCACCGCCGTCAAACGACAATAACGTCAAACTCTAGTCAGCCAACCGTTATTGATTTACGTTAATCAACTGACTAATCATATATATAGTCAATAAATATCCCAATTATATTTCATAATAAGATTTATTATGTGGCGCACTTTTGTGGAGGACACCTACTCCAACATTGAGAACTTAAGTCAAGCTTGGGAACGGTTTAGGCATCTCCTTACATTTTTCCCACATCATGGCATTCCCAAATGGATTACCACCCAAAATTTTTTCCAAACACTTGAGCAAAGGTTTAGAGACATGATAGTGGCAGCTTCTGGCGGTAACTTTGACAAGATGAACAATGTCCAGATCACGAAGATGATTCAAATTATTTCCGAAATAAAGAGTAGCTATAGATCAAGGGAGAATGAAGGTAAAGGTGAAGGGCCCACTAGGCTATAGTTGAAGATAATGCTCAAGTTGGATGAGTTATCAAAGAAATTCGACAACATGGGTCTAGAAAGAGGAAAAGGGGCAAATCCATCAAGTCCAAGGGGAGAGGCCTAGTTATGCTAGAGTCTACTATGTGAAACAACCAAGGTCTCCACCAAGGTCTTACTCTCAGCAACCAATTTGTGACACTTGTGGTGATGTTGGCCACACATATGACATATGCCCCTCATTTCCAAGAGATGACCATTTTCAAAAAGAGTGTTATGACTTACAAGAACAACAACCTAGGTAATCCTATCAACGCCAAGAGACTTTCTACCGGGCTTTTCCAAACCAAGAACCGAGGCTTCTTATGAGGGTCAACCCTTGGACCTAAAATATCAAGCTCCACAATATCAATGACCTCCCAAACCAAACCACTAAAGGTCATACAACCACAACCAAGGCCAAGGTACCGATTCTAGGAGATTTTCACAACAAAGCACCAATCTTATTTCCCTCCTCCACTTAGGGACCATAGAAACACTAACAATCGGAACCAACACAACAACCAAAATTCCCAACAACAACAAAATTTTCAAGAACCACCCACCTTTATTGAACAACCAAATTCTTCAAAAAGAGGAGCAAGTGAAGCCAATACGGATCAATTATTCAAACTTTCGAGGTTCGACATCTCAAATGTCCACGCTTAACGTATGAATTTTGATTCTTATCTAGCAACCAAGAACCCATCAATCTTCAAAAGGGGAGCAAGTTCTACCAATCCAAGGCTCTCACCCTAAGGATGGACTACCACATCACCAACAGTTGCATGCTATCACTTTAACAGCCAGAACAAGTTGAAAGACCCACCACCACCACCACCACCACAAAAACATGATTTCCAATGAGAGAAAAACTTTGAAGGGTAATATGGTTGAATACCATGACCCAATTGAAGAAGAGATGACAAAAGAAAATGAAGTCGCCCAACCTCCTCTAAATGTGACCAAATATTATACACTTCCTATACCTTTTCCTAAACAACCCAAGATCGTGAGCAAATATGAGCAATTTGCTAAATTTGTGAGAATGCTAAAGAAGCTTGAAGTCTCATCACCTTTCAACGAGTGATGGGCTTGTAGCCATTTTATACCAAATTTCTCAAGGAGATTTTGACCTAAGAGCGGAGCATTACGGGTGATAAGCTTGTAGCCTTGACGAGAGAATATAGTGCGGTGTTTTTAAACAACATGCAAAATAAATTTCAAGATTCGGAGAGCTTTTCTATACCTCGTGTGGTGAAAAACATTTCAATTACAATAGCTCATTGTGATCTAGGAGCTAGTGTTAAAAGCCTCCCTCTTCCCATTGCAAAAAGGATTGGCCTTGGAGAATTAAGACCCACTTCCATGACCATACAACTAGCCGACCGTTCGGTCAAATATCTTAAGGGAATATTGAAAGATATCTTGGTCAAAGTGGGTAATGTCTACATCCCCGCCGATTTTGTGTTTTTGGACATTTCGGAAAACCAACAAACTCCCATTATCATTGGGAGACCATTCATAGCAACCGGAGTTGTCATCATTGATGTGAAGAAATGACACCTCTCTTTTAATGTTGGTGTATACAAGGTTGAGTTTTCCTTGATATAAGCTATGTCCAAACCAATGGTGGAAAGTTTGTATTCGGTGGATGTTTATGACAACTTGAGAAAATAGGAGAATGTTGAAGATGATAATTTGTTGGATGTTTTTGTCATGGAGAGTTCAAGAGAAGATGAAATTGATCGTCTTATTGACGAAGAAATATAATTGAGGCATACTTGAACTCTCCAACTCCTATTGATTTGAGCTTGCTTGAAAGATGCTCATTGTCTTGATGACCCCTCTAAGTACTTGGAAAAACTAAGTGGATGCAATTGAAGAGGCTATAAATAACGGAATTGACTTGGAAAAATTCCCTCTTATTAAAGAAAAAAGGTGAAGTGGAGGACTTGCTTCCACCCATGACCTTGCCAATTGATCCTCTTAAGAGGGTGAGTGTATTCACACTCCTCACTCATCCCGTACACCATGAGAAGCCGCCCGACATTGTCAAGGGGTGTGAAGAGTTTGTGTGTGAAACTAGCTATATCTTTCCAACCTCTCCTACTTGGTACCGAAATGAAGATGGTAAAGAAGAGTCGATCAAGCTTGGGCTTGGGTAGTTCGCATTCTATTCTTTGAGCTTCTTGAAAAGCTACTTGTGCTTGTTTGCTGGTTTTGAACAATAGCTTGACAGGTTGCTCAGGGCCTTGAGTAACGATGATGCAAAGTGGAAGCACGATTGAAAAGCGTCCCTTGTGGGTACAAGTAAGTGGGCCACTTCATCTCTCTTTAGCATATCCATTTACATGAACTTCATTCTTATTTAGGCATTCATGATTTGAGCATTGTCCCTTCAACACATAATCCTTCTCATCGTAGCCACGTCCTCCTCTCCGGGCACAAATCCAGCAGTAGCACTAGCAATTCTCGTCACAATCGTCCTACATTACAAGGAGCTTCTCGATGCGCTAGCTAACCTCAAGAGACTAAAAAAAACACTGAACACGGGCTCATGGACACCCTCTGCTCTCGGTTCACATAAAGATAGGTAGAAAGAAGAAAAAGCTCATTGGTATTGAGCTTGCTACGGTCCGGACGACAGAAAAGATGACTCCCAAAGATCCTCAAAGCAAAGCAAAGCAAAGAATAGGGTGCTGAACCGTGGTAAGATGCGAACTACTAACCTTTTGGTTTTCACCACCGGCCAACAAAGCAAAGGATTCTGTAGCAGAAAAGGTCGACGGAACCTCCTTGTAATAATCCATGGCCTTCGCTCCCAAAGTCAAGGCCGACCTCAACCCCACAAACATTAAGCTACACTCCTTTCCCTTTAGTCGAAAGAAGATCTTCTTGTCCTTGTACATAAAAGTGTTCAAGAACTCGAGAGTCAACTCACGATAAGAAAAGTATTAATGGTACAAAAAACCCTTCTAATCTCAAATCCACAAACATCTTCTCAAGATCTGCATCCAACCCCAAGTCCATAATGAACTCGAGATCCACACACTTAGTCAGAAGCATGTTACATTCCATAAGCATCTAGAGTTTGGCCTTCTGCTCCTCATCCAGAACTTCACATTTGGGTGCTCCACCACGGGCGCAATCTCTGGTACCTCTGGCATTGATGTAGTAGCTTTCTCTGCCGTTGCACGACTATTTCTGGTGCTACTCGGCCTTTTGCTTGGTGCCATCTAACATTAACATTTAAAAAAGAATACAATTAGTACTACTTAACAAGAATTCATCATGGAGGTAATCACGGGCAAGAATAATACATAAGGATTATAGGAATGAAAGTTTTAACAACTTTCACCATGAAGATTTACAATAAAAATAAAAGGTTTTGAAAACAAGGTTAAAAGAATGAGTAAGCAAGAATGGAGTTCCAACAACCTAAATAAGAGGAAAGGTGACCCTTTAAGCATTGGTAGACATATCATTAAAACAAACTCGGTAGAAATCATAAAACTTTACCAAAGTTAAAAAATTTGACATAAAAACGGTAAAAATAAAAGGGTATATCACAATTTATCTATCAAAATAGAGATTTTTCACGTTTCTAACCGGTAAATGAGCAACATTTTACATTCATCACCTTCAACATCACAAAAATCCTAGTAGAAAATGTAACAAGTCAAGAAATTTCAAAAAATATAAACTTACGATGGTATAAAAGAGTAAAAGTTACTAGAAATTCAAAACATATCATCTTTGGAAACAATTTAACGTGTTCTAACACATTTCCACCAAACTTTAAAATCCTTTGGTTTCATCCACTAAACTCAAATTTTTCGAATTTTTGCCAAAATCAAAGTTTTCAAGGGGGTTTTTGTCACTAATAAATAAATATCTTAGGCCTACTATTCCTTACTAACAACAAACAACAACAACAACAACAACAACAACAACAACAACAACAACAAATACAACAACAACAACAACAACAACAACAACAACAACAACAACAACAACAACAACAACAACAACAACAACAACTTAAATGGCATATAAAGAGCAATTTTTGAGTCCTATAGATAACTTTCAGATAACAATGAAGAAATTGAGCAAAATAACAAAAAGGAGAGAGAGATTACCTTTTTTGAAGGGATTAGAACGAAAATGAAACGAATGTCAAAGAGGAGGGACTAATTCTAGCTTCAAAATGAGTACCAATGAAGTTCTAGAGAGATTTAGGGTTTAGAAAGATGAAGTTTTTGATTTTGGAATGATAGGATTTTCAAATATAACTCTGTCTAAATGAGAATTTTTGGTCCGATTAAACCGGAAACTTGGTCGGATAAAAGAGGGACTCAGTCGAGTTAGAGGAACTCGTTCGAGTGCCTATAAACTCGGCCGAGTGGCCAAAAATTAAGGGAACCCTGATTCAAAACACTCGGTCGTGTCAAAATGACTCGGTCGAGTAACCCCTACGAGGTCGAGTAAGAAAATACTCGGCCGAGTAAAACACGGGATTTGCCCACACAACTCCAAAAATCTTGATTTCGATCCCGTTGCACTCCAACTTCTTCGAGCGTCGGAATATGAGCATTTCCAGTCGCTAAAATGAGCGTACCCTTGCTGAGTCATTCAAAAAAAAAATATACTCCCTCCTAGTCGATCATTTCTTCCCTATTTTCTTATTGGGTAAGTCGGGTTTTCTTCCCTCTTTCCCTTTTTGGATGTGGGTTTGTGTGTTTTGTGTGGTCTAAATTCATTTGTATGTGGGGTACTGTGTTTTGTGTGGTCCAAATTCATTTCCTTAATTTTTGTTTAAAAGGGAAAGGGGAAGAAATGAGTGACTAGAAGGGAGTATATAAAAGACGGTTTTACAATACTTGCATCGAAAAGCCATTTCTTCAAGTTTACATTTCGCTTTCTATTACGCACTCTAAGGTAGCCCGCGAACGCATAAATCCCAAACATATAAGTACACATCCAACATCAAGGGTCTTATTCAAATACATATTCAATTATAAATATCGTCTCAATACTTGTTACGACTGACACGACATATATTTATAAGATTTATACTGCTCGTTTTAGCTCGTATTAACATGCTAATTGCACTATTTATAGTAATTTTATGGGCTAATATCGTTTTCTAGATGTTTTTGATGTATTTATACGGTTTTTAGGAAAAGAAGCGATTTTGCTATTTTTCCTACCATTTTGGCACCAACTATGAAGAACGAAGCTATTCGAGCAAGCTTAGGCCAAGCTAGGGGCATTTCCGTAATTTTGCGTTATCCTATGGAAGAAGACACATGATCAAAATTTATCCCGAGCAAGAAAATGGAGCAAAATTGAAGATAAGGGGAAGGTCATGCAACGCCTAGTGTTGTCCACTATCACTTCGGGTTAACACTATTGGTTTGACTTGGGAAATTCATGCACAAAGATGTTTGGCTACGTCCCCTATGTGAGTTGACTATCCCCGATTGGGGATGAACTCTTCCAGGCATTTTGACGCTCTTCTCCCCCTCTTAACTCGCCATGATTGCTCATTATTTTGGACAACAGTTGAAGCGACAATCATCTAGTATAATTAGGGAGCTTCATGCCTTGTTTCAATGATCCATTTCTACAACAAACACTCTCTAATTTATTTTTTCTAGTTTTTATCTTAGCAAATCAGTTTTAGTTATTTATTTCTTTTACCAATTGTAATCAACACTTGGTTCAATTTGGATGCTTTTATATTCTAAGTTTTAGTGTTTGTTTAACTTATTTTTGTTTCACTCATCTAGCTAATCTCCTAATCCTTGTTTACATCTTCAATTTTTATTTGTTTAGTTTGTTTTTCGTTGTCGAATTTCTTATAGTAGTTAGTTTATAACGTAGTATTTACTATCATCTCTATTTCAGTTTTCATAATTAGTAATCGTATTGTTATCATTTTTGTATCTACAAATTCCATGTTTGATTGTGTAAATAAGATTATGAGTGAGTAGTTTATTTATCTAGAGTGTGAAAAGCTATGTAAATAAGTTAATCTTTATTATAATTGGGTAAAAAGCGTCCTTCGTATTGCCTCTACAACATGCTCATATTTATCGATAGTCTTTGATTCTTGATCACAATCTTGGATTAGTATGTTGATTCATTTCCTTAGAACGAAAGTCCGGAAAAGAATAAGACCTTGCATGTTGTAGTCAATCTACCTAGTAAGCGGGAGAGCTTGTTAAGACCCGTTCTATGGTATAGTACTCATCCCGACAAGGAAGTGCTTCTAGGCCTAGGTAATACTTGTTTGCTTAAATCCCCTATTTAATAATTGTATGCTAATTACATACACTTATCCATTCCCCTATATTCCTTGTTATTATTGTTATCATTATATTTAACATTAGTTTGAGTGACACAACAAAATCAAATAGTTACTAGAAAATGAAACAAGTCAAGGAATATCGAAAATTTCAAACTTACGGCGGTCTAAAAGACTAATAGTTACTAGAAATTCAAAATATATAATCTTTAGAAACAATTTAACATGTTCTAACACATTTAACCCATATTTTAAAATCTAGGGTTTCATCCACTCAACTCAAACTTTTGGATTTTTGTCAAAATCAAAGTTTTCAAGGGGGTTTTTGTCACTAATAAACAAAGATCTTAGGCCTACTATGCCTTACTAACAACAAACAACAACGATAACAACAACAACAACAACAACAACAACAACAACAACAACAACAACAACAACAACAACAACAACAACAATATTGGCATCTAAAGAGCAATTTTCGAGTCCTATAGATAATTTTCAGTAAACAAATGAAGAAATTGGGTAAAATAACATAGAGGAGAGAGAGAGAGAGATTGGTTTTCTTGAAGGGATTAGGAAAAAAAGGAAACAAATATCAAGGAGGAGGGACGGATTCAAGCTTCAAAATAAGTCACAACAGCGTTTTAAAGAGATTTAGGGTTTAGAAAGATGAAGTTTTTGATTTTGGAATGATAGGATTTTCGGATATAACTCGGTCTAACTGAGAATGTTGGGCCCGTGTAAACAAAAACTCGGTCAGATAAAAGTGTGACTCAGTCAAGTGCGTTTAAACTTGGCCGAGTGGGAAACATTTAAGGGCACCCTAATTCAAAACACTCGGTCGTGTCAAAATGACTCGCTCAAGTACCCCTACTCGATCGAGTAAGAAAGCACTCGGCCGAGTAAAACACGGGATTGAAACACACAGATCGAAAACTCTTGATTTCAATCCTATTGCACTCCAACTTTTTTTGAGTGCTGCAATATGACTATTTTGGGTCGCTAAAACGAGCGGTACCCTTGGTAAGTCATATAAAAAAAGGCGGCTTTACAATACTTACATCGAAAGAACATTTCTTCAAGTTTACATTGCACTTCCTATTACGCACTCTAAGGTAGGCGCGAACGCATATATCCCAAAGATATGAGTACACATCCACCATCAAGGGTTCTTATTCAAACACATATTCCATTATAAATATCGTATCAATACTTGTTACTCCACATATACATTTTATTACAAATCATCAAATATTAATCACATGACAAGCTCATTACAAGTACATTTTTAGCAAATATCGTACAACATAGTAAACCCGTATTCCATCATTTAAATTCACCTTTCTCCAACAACACAATTTCTATTTCAAATCTAGGTAATAAATTAAAGTCCATAGACCCTAAGTAGACTCCTCTAATTAGTTACTAATAAACTTGTTAATTTAGTATTTAATGATCTATGTAACATGCATGCAAATATAAAGGCATAAATAAACATAAGATAAAATTTTCTTACATTGAGAAATTTCGGTATTATGGCCACAAGAAGAAACTCCTTTTCTTATTGATCTTGAGCTAAAACAAAGAGGATGATCTCCTTAGAATGAACTTTCAATGTAGAAAGTCTCCTTCCAATATGCACCCAAGACTAACCCAAACTATCACTATAATTTTAGACTAGAAAAATATAGTGACAAGTAGTGACTAATATTAGATTTATTACTACTCTAGTAATATAAGAATATTAGTTGATTTGAGAGTTTTAGAGAGAAGTTGGAGGAAATAGCAAAAAAAAAGTGAAAATTGAGCAAAATGAAATGAACAACCAATATGTCCTTATATAGGCCATATTGGCCGGTCATGGTGCTCAATTTTGAGCCAATATTTTGCTTATTTTAATCCCATGCAAAATGGTAGAGTGTAGGATAGTATATGATCATGTTCATGTGTCATACATGTCATAATCACATGTTGTAGTGTAAGAAAAGAAAAGAACAAAAATTATTCCTTCCACTACATGGAATCCGGCCTCTTCTAGGCTAAATGGTCCATTTTGATTTTTGATATTTGTCCCACAAATACTTATAATCATATGCTTAATTATCTAGTATAATTAAGTGTTAATTTGATCATATAACAATTAAATGATTCAAATTAATAAATAATATATATACTTAACCTTTGAGTAATATATTACCATTATATCAATATATAATGGGTCCCACAATGTCTAGTTAATTTATTTTACAACTCCTTGTAAATATAATTAACTAATTATCTCTACCTCAAAATATATGCACAACCTCAACTAATTTAGTGAATTAACGATTAATTACTAAATTAAATCTTTTTTAATCGTATTAAAATAAGACGAAAAATTTATTCAGTCACTTATCGTATAATTGACTAATAAACTTAACCTGTATGAGTTCCTAATTCAATTTCTAATAAATAACTCTCGTAACCAAACATATATCAAATATATATGCAAAGGACTAATTAAACTGTATCGTATACAAATAATTAGTTTACTGTTTGGGTCTCATCCTTTAGGTGTGAGCGAAAGGGTCAGTTGATCACCGCCGTAATACGACCATAACGTCTAACTCTAGTCAGCTGATCGTTATTGATTTAAGTTAATCAACTGACGTGGAGTATCAATATACTAGTCATCCCACGGATATTCCAAAATGAGATTTATTATATAAATGCACTATTGTGGAGGACACTTACTCCAACAATCTCCCACTTGTTCGATACAAGTTGTGCATGTAGCCAGACTATTGCGGAGAACTCCTTCTCCAACAATATCTCCCACTTGTCTCGACAAGTTGTGTGCTACCGATTCTCTTGTCTCTTTGTGTCACATCATCCCACTCATCGCAAGGTGTCTTTCAGGTCGCACTTGCGATTGAAGAATATAAATAGAGTGGTTTCTCGATCTGGGAGAGTAACTGTCTGACCGGAAAATCTATCAGAGATCTCTTCCGAGCGTGGCCACGCATTTCCAGTCACTACATCTCGAGTGGCCCGATGATGTTAATACCCAACGTGGGTGGACAATTCCTGTGACAACCCTCGCAAATGCGGAAATAAAACATAACAAGCATGTGAATTAAATAGCGGAAAATACGGTATTTTTAAAACTTTTATACATGCAAGAAGAAGTATACGAGGAGTGTCAAATATTACAAACCAAAGTACGAAATATACTACAACAAGAGACGTAGTCTCTCCAAATGTTATCAAAGTAAAAGTGATTAGCAAACAAGCTAAATAACGTCTAGAGGTGTTTCATCCAGGGACAACGCCCGCTAGCTCACACCTGAACCCAAAATACCACAAGCAAAAAGCCATCCAATCAAGCAACCTATTCATCCATGAAAAACATGAACGCCACAGTCAGTGGGGAGTAACTCCGGGTTCTCCCAGCCATATCACATTAAACGTACATAAAAGGAAATACAAAAGTAGAAGCATGCATATATAGATATACATGTGAAATACGATAAGGATAGATAGGCAATTCAATATATAATGATAAGAACATATGAAGTACACGTCCGAATCCATCATGTTATACAAAGACTCGGGGAAGACACTCTTAGGCAACCGAATACACTCACTAGGGCTTGCATCTCACCGTTAGCGGTATAAGTTTGATAAGATTGAGACTCGACAAACAAACCTTGCTAAGTCATCCAAAGATCACGAATAAACCAATCATATGATCATCCATCCAAACATACAATATGTTGACGACCTCTCTCACGGTAAATGAAATGCACTAGCACCGTGTACATGGCAAGTATGATTAAAAGGCATCCACCGGATAAGACATTTCCCTGAACGCATACACAATGCTACCTTTCGTATATGTAGACTAATTTCCTCCTGGTAGGACGACGATAATAATACGGTCCTAGTCTAAACATGGCCAGACTCTTGAGATAAGACATTTCCCGATTCGACATGTGGTAAGACGTTCAACATCCAAGACTCGGTCAATCATAGACGCCGAGTACCACAAATTCGGTCAACCTTCACGAAAGAGGCGGAAAAGTGCACAAGCCTCATAACAAGCGGTATGCTACATGCAAATGACACCACCTCGCAAGTATACAACATTTGACGGCCGGGTTGATCAACGCAAAGCGTTCGCCTCCCAACAACGTCGTCATATGCCCACTAACACATGCAATTAAGCAGTAAGGATACACTACCCGTTCCGATATTCCAGCCTTACGAACGTGGAGGTAGCCAAGGGACTGAGAGTACAACGCACATAGAAAGTTAGTGCTCAAACCGTAACATTTGTAAAACCGACTCAAAGTGGGACATATCAAAAACTATCACCAAGCATGAGAATAAGGCATTATATAAATGTAACTATGATAAACATGAATCAATACATGATACATAAGCATTAGACCAAGTTTAAGAAACATAATAAATAGAAAACATACATCTTATCTCAAAACAACAAGTTTGGAAACTAACTAAAACAAGGGTCCACTTCAAACTGTCATAACTAGAGTTCTAGAGATGCAAATGCAGATATTCCAAGTTGAGGTGATAGCGTATCCTCTTACGGTTCCAACGGTAGGTCACAAGACCAAAACAAGCAAGTAACGAAGGAGATATGATCATTTTACGAAAAGGGATCAGTGTAGTGAGTTCCCAGCCGGTCAATGGGGCCGGCGGCCGGGCACCCGGCTGGGACATCATCAACACGCAAAATCATCCAATATGCAGTGTGTTCCCAACCGGTCAAGAGGCCGGCGGCCGGGCACCCGGCTGGGACAACATCAACAAACAAAATACAACTTCTTTCTGGTGTGTTCCCAGCCGGTCAAGAGGCCGGCGGCAGGGCACCTGGCCGGGAACAACACCTCACCCGAGAACAACAATACTTCAATATCCATTTTCAATTATCAAAAATAACTATTATCAACTACCAATAATCGATAACCATATCATCAACTAACAACAATCATCATCAATAATACAATTCCTAAGCTTACTAATCATATTCCAAATACGATTTCTAACATAGAAAACACGTAAAACACGTAAATGATATCGAGTAACCCTTCACCGTTACCTTATTGCGTCTTCACTCCGCGTCAAGGTCTTCTTCAATCAAGAAGTAGTCTTTGTCGGGATCTTGGAGGCCACCACCTACAAATAGTTAATAAAAGATGAATATAATTCACCTTGAGAAAGACGGATAATTTGAAAAGCGAGAAAGACGGTAATTTTACTATCAATACGGATAGAGGAAGATGAGAGGGGAAGAATAAGACGAACTTACGTGAATTTGAGCGAGAATTGAGCGAGTTGAGACGATTCTAAGGTTGGAAAGATTATGGAAGCTAGGTTTTGTTGGGGTTTCTTGGTGAGGAAAAAGATGTTTGAGTTATGAGGAAGTTAGGGTTTATGAGGGAGTATGAGTGGAGTAAGTGGAAAAAAGTCAAGAAAAGTCAAAGACGTCTTAAGACGTGATTCATTTGAAATCTCGCGTAAAATCCAAATACGAACTTGGAAATTCTAAATTTGACACGGGAAATTTAATTCTAAACTAAAACTAAATTTCGCTGAAAAGTATCCGTAAAATATTTTTACTATAAAAATAGGGTACAATAGCGGGTGTTACAATTCCTGTTGACCCTACTTACACTGTATAATGCAGATCACCATGACCCAAAAGATGCCCATCGACCTTCTATCACGGCACGACCTAGGACAAAAACCAAGGTCAATCGGAAACTACACCAACTCAGGTAAATGGTCGCCAGTCTAAAGAATCGACTCATAGGAATATTATACAAATCCCTGGCACGACCAGGCTTCAATAATTTTGATAAGGGATCTTATAAAGGTCAGTGTCCAATAGAGTGTCATACAGTATGGCTATGTAAACGACCAGTCATATCCATGACCTCACGGCGCTGAACAGGCCATCGATTGACTTACAATCTAGTCACTACGAGACGTCACCTCATATGAGTGACTAGGGACAATAGTACTAAGTTTATCTTGTTCACTTGAATTGTGTTCAACTTTTTATAAAACCAATTCAGATAAAACAAAGTATTGAAATTTAGTCAAACTAAAATAAAGAGTTCATATAAAACTCGAACAATGAATGCAATTATCATATATGTAAATAGAGATACAATATTCAACTATTACACATCATATAATCTAGTGGAATCCAGGTACACGTCTTAATCCCATTGCGACGACATGCCCATCATGCTTAGCCTTTGAAAGAGGCTTGGTTAGAGGATCAGCGTGAAAGTCCATAGACCTTAATTAGACTCTTCTAATTAGTTGCTAAATTACTTGTTAATTTAGTATTTAATGATCTATGTAACATGCATGCAAATATAAAGACATTTACATAAAAGAAGAAATTTCCTCACATTGATATGGAAATAATATGGGCACAACAAGAACACCTTCTTGTTGTTCTTGAGCTAATAATATGGATGAACACAAATAATCTCCAAAGTAGAAGATCTCCTCTAAGTTGCACCAAGATTAACCCAAATGATCTACCCTTATTATTAACTAGATAATAAGATAGATATTATTCTACTAATATTATGACTATATTACTACACTAGTAATACTTAGTAAATATTAGTATTTAAGAGTTTTGATGAGAAGATGAGGTTTTTGAGAGAAGTAAGAAAACAAACATAAAATGAACAAATAAAATGATCAACCATATTGCCCTTTTATAGGCAATATGGCCGGTCATGGTGAGCTCTACAAGGCTCTCATTTTGCTTATTTTAATCACATGCATTAGGGTGAAGTGTTGTAGAACAAGTGATGATTATATTCTACTTGTTATGTCACTTTCAAAAGGTAACTAAGGAGTGTAAACATGAACAAAAATCATCACCCTTGTAACTACTTCATAACCGGCCCTCTTGGCTTAGTTAGATCCATTTTGATTTTTGATATTTGTCTCACAAATACTTATTGATCATATGGTTAATTATCTTGTATAATTAAGTGTTAATTTGATCATATAACAATTATATGACTCAATTAAATAAATAATATGTACTTAACATTTTAAGTAATATTTTACCATTATATCAATATATAATGGGTCCCACAATGCTTAGTTAATTTATTTTACAACTCCTTGTAAATATAATTAACTAATTACCTCTATCTCAAAACCTCAACTAATTTAGTAATTTAACGATTAATTACTAAGTTAAATCTTATTTAATCGTATTAAAATAAGATATAAATTTATTAGTCAATTATCGCATAATTGAAAAATAAGTTTTATCGAATTTGAGTTCTTAACTCAATTTCTAATAATTAACTCTCGTACATATCGAATATATGTAATGTACTAATTAACTGTATCGTATACAAATAATTAGTTACTATTTGGATTTCATCCTTTAGGTGTGACCGAAAGGGATCAGTTGATCACCGCCGTCATACGACAATAACGTCAAACTTTAGTCAGCCAACCGTTATTGATTTACGTTAATCAACTGACTAATCATATATATAGTCAATAAATATCCCAATTATATTCCTTAATAAGATTCATTATGTGGCGCACTATTGTGGAGGACACCTACTCCAACAATCTCCCACTTGTCTGACACAAGTGTGCGTCACCGATTCTCTTGTCTCTTTATCACATCTCCCACTCAACGCAAGGTGTCTTCCAGGTCGCACTTGCGATTGACAATATCTAGAGTGGTTTTCTCGATAGGGAGAGTAACTGTCTGACCGGAAAATCTACCATAGATCTCTTTCCGAGCGTGGCCACGCATTTACAGTAACTACTCCTCGAGTGGCCTAAAGATGTTTTTACCCAACGTGGGTGGACAATTCCTGTTGATCCATCTACTCTGTATGATGCAGATCACCATGATCCAGAAGAAGTCCATTGGCCTCCTTTTACGGCACGACCTAGAACATCAACCAAAACCAATCGGAAACTGCACCGACTCAGATAAACGGTCGCCAGTCAAAAGAATCGACTTATAGGAATAAAGATAGAAGACCCTGCCACGACCAGGCATCAAATAATTGATTTAAGGGTCTCTACCATGTCACTATCCGACAGAGTATCATACAGTCTGTCTATGTAAACGACCAGTCATCTCCATGACCCCATGGTGCTGAACCAACCATCGATCGACTTACAATCTAGTCATTTCGAGACGTCACCTCATTGAGTGACTAGGGACAAAATACTAAGTTCGTCCTATTCACTTGAATAGGGTCCAACAATCTATTCGGATAAACAAAGTATTAAATTTAGTCAAACTAAATAAAAGAGTTTAAAATAAAACTCGAACAATGAATGCCATTATCATATATGAAATAATTAATACAACATTCAATTATTACATATTACATAACCTAAAGGAATTCTGGCACACGTCTCAATCCCATTGTGACGACATGACCATCATGCTTAGCCTTTGATAAAGGCTTGGTTAAAGGATCAGCAATGTTGTCATCTGTCCCAACCTTACAAATTTCAATTTCCTTTCTGTCCACGTAATCTCTATTACATGATATTTCCTAAGTACATGTCTAGACTTGTTACTAGACTTGGCTCTTTTGCCTGAAAAATAGCCCCACTGTTATCACAATAAATTGTGATAGGATCTTTGGCAGTAGGGACTACTGTTAGTCCTTCCAAAAAGTGCCGAATCCACACAGCTTCCTTTGCAGCTTCAGACGCTGCAAGGTACTCTGCTTCTGTTGTAGAATCCGCTGTAACGCTTTGCTTGAAACTCTTCCAGCAAACACTCCTCCATTCATCATATAAACGTAGCCGGATTGGGATTTCATATCATCCCTATCTGTTTGGAAACTGGCATCTGTGTAACCCTTTACACGTAACTCAGTCTCGCCTCCAAACACTAAGAACGAATCCTTGGTCCTTCTTAAGTACTTCAGGATGTTCTTTACGGCTATCCAGTGACTCTCATTTGGATTTTCTTGGTAACGACTTGTCATGCTCAAAGCATATGCAACGTCGGGACGAGTGCACATCATAGAATACATGATTGATCCAACATCTGATGCGTAAGGGATCAATTTCATGCGTTCAATCCCCTCGGGTTTCGTAGGGCACTCGGACTTGCTCAAAGTGATCCCACGTCCAATAGAATAAGACTCTCTAGATCTTTCATGTTGACCGATCAAGAATTTATCAATATAAGTCTCTTGACTTAATGCTAGATCCTTTAGATCTATCCCTAAGAGCCGGATAACGAAGATGGCGCTGGGACCTCTCATAAGTCTTTTCATTGGGAAATGTCCTAGCCACTTCCTTTTACAGAGTGAGCATGGAATCTCATTCCAATGAGTGTATGTCATCCACATACAGACTAAAATTTATTTACCTTCTCCACTAAACTTCATGTAATAAACACGGTTCCTCGACACTTCGAGTGAAACATTTTGTTTAATTACATGATCGAAACGATGATTCCAACTCCTGGATGCTTGCTTAAGACCATAGATGGATCTCTTAAGTTTGCATACCTTCTTAGGGTTTGATGGATCCACAAAACCTTCAGGTTGTGTCATTTACACTTCCTCTTCTAGAATCCCATTCAAGAAGGCGGTTTTGACATCCATTTGCCAAATCTCATAATTATGAAATGCGGCAACCGCTAAGATAATCCTTATGGATCGAAGCATGGCGACTGGGGCGAAGTTTTCGTCATAGTGAAGACCATGAACTTGGGTGAAACCTTTTGCCACCAATCTAGCTTTATAAACATCATTATGTTTGTCTATGCCACTTTTGATCTTATAGATCCACTTACACTGAAGAGGTCGTACCTCCGTAGGTAAATCAACCAAGTCCCATACTTGATTGTCGTACATAGAATCCATTTCGGATTGCATGGCTCCTAGCCATAGCTTTGAGTCGGGACTAGAAATGGCTGCTTTGTAGGTAGTAGGTTCGTTACTTTCAAAAAGTAACACATTATAGTCATCACCTTCCTCTATAATACCAATGTATCTATCAGGTGGATGACTAATTCTGCTTGACCTCCTAGGTTCCGAAGGAATAATTACCGTACCAGACGAAGAGGGAACGTTTTCCTCTACATCCTTTTCGGTTTGTGGCTCTTGGACTTCATCAAGTTCAAATTTTCTCCCACTCTGTCTTTTAGAAATAAAATCCTTTTCTAAAAAGACAGCATCACGAGACACAAACACTTTGTCCTCGTGTTTATTGTAGAAGTAATAAGCACGTGATTCCTTTGGATATCCTACAAAAAGACATTTGTCAGATTTGGGTGCGAGTTTATCGTCAGACTTATTCTTAACAAAAGCCTCGCATCCCAAAATTCTCATAAATGACAAATAAGGAACTTTTCCTGTCCATATCTCATATGGAGTCTTGTTTGCCGCTTTAGTCGCGCTTCGATTTAGTGAAAATATTGCAGATAAGATAGCAAAACCCCAAAAATAATCAGGAAGCTCTGTTAGACTCATCATAGATCGAACCATATCTAATAAAGTTCGATTTCTCCTTTCGTATACACCGTTTAATTGAGGTGTTCCAGGAGGAGTCCATTGTGATACTATACCACAATCTTTCAGGTGTGAATCAAATTCATGGTTCAAGTATTCACCATCACGATCAGATCGTAGGGTTTTAATCTTTTTATTCAATTGGTTTTCTACTTCATTTTGAAATTCTTTGAACTTTTCAAAAGCATCACTTTTATGCCTCATCAAGTAGACATATCCATATCTACTCAAGTCGTCCGTAAAAGTAATGAAGTAGTGATAACCACCTCTAGCTCGGATAGTCATTGGACCGCATACATCCGTGTGTATAAGTCCTAATACTTCACTTGCTCGTGTCCCTTTTCCCGTAAAAGGAGCACGAGTCATCTTGCCTAGAAGACAAGATTCGCATACGCCATAAGATTTGTAATCGAATGGTTTGAGTACTTTAGATGAAACAAGTCTCTTTATGCGTCGTTCGTTTATGTGTCCTAAACGACAATGCCAAAGGTATGATTGATTAGGTTCACCTGTTTTGAGCTTCTTGTTTTCTACATGATAGACCTCTTTTGCAATATCTAGAACATAAATACCTCCAATAGAAATGCCCTCGCCATAAACCATTTCATTAAAAGCAAAAGTACAACAGTTGTTCTTAATACAAAATGAAAAACCTTCCATGTCTAACACGGAAATGGAGATAATGTTCTTGGTAAGAGTTGGTACATAATAGCAATTATTTAAATCCGCTAATCATTAGTCCAAAAAAACGAGGTCCCACTGAAACGGGCTCTTTAGCTCCATTCCCATTCGTAGTCCACGTCACCCTTGGCTATTCTTTCACGTCCCTCACCCCTGTACATGATTACAAAGTAGAACCACAACCGGTATCAGATACCAGAAGAGGTAACTAGCAAAGTTAATATCTATCATATAGAGTTGATGAAAGAAATTGTACCTGACTTGTCACACACCGTCTGTTCTTGTCTTTCAGTACTGAGCACTTTGCTTTCCAATGCGCCTTTGGGCCATCACTATAGCATCCGCCTCCGCGGTTTTGTTGACTTTGGGCTTGGCCTTAAAAAGACCCTGGGCCTTTCCCTCCCTTGCGGATTTCTTGAAAAGAGTCTTACTTACCCTTTCCTTGTCCTTCCTCACCCCAAGGTTCATGTTCTCTTCTTTTCATGGAAAGAACATCCTTGGGTTCACTCCCCTAGCCCCATGTCTCCTCAGCTTGGGTGATGATTCATGGAGGTTCATGAAACTCTTGTCCATGCCATCATGTTATAGTTCACCCTAAATTGGGTGAACTTAGGTGAGAGTGAATGAAGGATCTTACCCACCACCAAATTCTTCGGAATTGTGCACCCTAGACGCTCTAAGGTGTCCGCGTGCTCAACCATTTTGAGCACGTATGGGCCAACCTTTTGGCCCCTTTGAAGCTTAGTGTCAAAGAATTTCGTAATTGCCTCATATTGGAGAATTTGAGGGGCTTGCGAAAACATCGAAGTGATCCTCGTGCATATCGCATATGCATTGAGAGAGATCAATTGGAGTTTGAGTTTGGGTGAGATTGACCAAATCAAGACATTCTTGACGTCATTAGCAACCTTTAAATAAAGGTCATATTCGGCCCGAACCACCGCGGACGATCTTGGCGCGGGTTCGGTGGGGGCTCTTCGACCAAGTAGCGAAGCACGTTATCGGATAACGCGGCGCTCTTGATCGTTGACTCCCATTCAACGAAGTTACTTCCGTCATCCTTAAGGACACACTTGTCCATGACGGACCTCAACCATGAGTCTCTACCCAAGGTTGCAACGTTTGATGATGTGGACATTATGCGAATATGGTAACTACAACAAAAAGAAATATATAAACATTCATTGTTAATTTACTTGAAAAACATTTTAACAAGTTAAGCATTCATATAATGCCCTCTCACTAAATTATATAAATGATTCCAAGACCCATCTTTAAATAAAAATAGTCATCGCATGCTACTTTTATCTAGAAATGGTAAGTCATTACTTGACTAATTCTACTCTTAGAACTCTTGGTTGACGGATTTCAACTAAATCCATCTCCTAGTCCCAAGATAACGCTTATCTCGTTGAGTCCAATCCAAGTTTAGCTTGTGATCGTATCACCCTACTTACCCGAGGTAAAAAGGGACCCACGAGCGTGGTAGCCCTAATGAACACGGGATTCATAGGTGTTATTAATTGGTAACGCTAATCTCAATTTTTTTAAACATGTGAGAGATCTTGTCAATTTAGTTATTAATTCCCTATAAGTGAACTAAGTCGGGGAATTGTGAATAACGTTGAATTGACAATAACGGTAAATAAACTGCATGTGTGACGATTTTGGCATGAGCGGAAATAAAGCAAGCAATCAAGCAACAATAAAATCCTAGTATGGCCACCTAGCTAATCAAATTAACTAGATAGTTACAAATTCGGAAACCAACTCCTTTGGTCCCTTTCCTCTTCACTTGGAACACCTTCCAAAATGGCACCGTCTTTCGGGAGTCACCGGTCTTCATAAAAATAATTACAAATATACAAATTCCTATTATACATTTATTCTATAAAATAAAATTATTAAATTATACAAACCGGCGATACGAGATCGCAATAAAGTTACAACCAAATCGTTATTCCCTTACATTACGGGTAATAACGATTAAAAATAACTAGGCCATACTAGGTACAAAATTTGCATAAATTACTAAATAAATGACATTCATTCATTCAACCATAAATTAAATAAATTGCTGCAAAAATTCATGCCAAAATCGTCCTAGATTCAATTCATGCTCATTGTAGCTCGATTTTTTCGGGATTTATTGATTTTTAACCATTAAAAATAACTATCAACATTTAAATCGCATTTAAATTCAAACTAATTAAATAAACTGATTTAGAACTCAAAATTAGTCACTAATAATTTTGTTGGTCATTAATTAGATTGATTTGATTTCATTTGCTAAATATTACGGTTTAATCATAACAATTATGAAATAAAACCAAAATAAAATATAAACATCATAAAATTTGAAAACAAAATTTTTTTACATTCTGTAAACTTTCCAGGAACTATAAAAATAAAAAACATTTGCTCAAAAAATTTAAATTAATTTTATGAACAAATAGCTTTGTATTTAATTGTTTTATCAAATAAAAACATTAGATATAGTAAAACAGTGAAACAAATTATGAAAACCTCACCAAAAGTATCAACATCATAATGTTAAATGTACAAAAAATTTTCAAGACCAGAAATGGACGTTTCAATTTTATGAACATTATAATCTCATATTATCGACTTTTTCGTATAAAAATCAATGAACATGCAATACATAAGTAAAAATCATGAAATTTTACATACAATATTTAAGAAATTCATGTGAGATCATATTAAAATTTCATGGCTAGAATCAACATGCAACTATTTTTAGTTAACTTTTAACTCATAAAATGCATGTTAACTCGGTTTAAACGCCAAAAATCAAAATAAATATCAAATTAATCCCTAAAATCACGAAATTTGACCACAAACATTTTGAGGTCAGTAGGTATACATGCACCAAAAAAATTCGTCAGAATCGTATTTTAACTCAAAATCTTTGATTTATTAGTTATCTTATAACTTTAATAAAAATGCCCAAAATGAACATGCATGCTACAAGCTAGCTCTGATACCAATTGAAAGTCCATAGACCTTAATTAGACTCCTCTAATTAGTTGCTAAATTACTTGTTAATTTAGTATTTAATGATCTATGTAACATGCATGCAAATATAAAGACATTTATCTAAGAGAAGAAATTTCCTCACATTGATATGGAAAATATAAGGGCACAACAAGAACTCCTTCTTGTTGCTCTTGAGCTAATAATATGGATGAATACAAATAATCCCCAAAATAGAAGATCTCCTCTAAGTTGCACCAAGATTAACCCAAATAATCTACCCTTATTATTAACTAGATAATAAGATAAATATTATTCTACTAATATTATGACTATATTACTACACTAGTAATACTTAGTAAATATTAGTGTTTGAGAGTTTTAGTAAGAAGATGAGGTTTTTGAGATAAGTAAGGAAACAAGCACAAAATGAAGTAAGTAAAAAATGAGCAACACTTGATCATTTTATAGGCCATTTGGCCGGACTTCACAAGCCAAAATAGGGCTCTTATTTTGTTCATTTGATCACATGCATTAGAGTGGAGTGTTGTAGAACAAGTGATGAGTGTTTACTACTTGTTATGTCACTTTCATAAAGTAACTAAAGAGTAAAAATAAGAACAAAATCATCACCATGTAACTAGTAGCCCAACCGGCCACAATGGCCTTAGTTTAGTCCATTTTGATTTTTGATATTTGTCTTACAAATACTTATTGATCATATAGTTAATTATCTTGTATAATTAAGTGTTAATTTGATCATATAACAATTATATGACTCAATTAAATAACTAATATGTACTTAACATTTTAAGTAATATTTTACCATTATATCAATATATAATGGGTCCCACAATGCTTAGTTAATTTATTTTACAACTCCTTGTAAATATAATTAACTAATTACCTCTAGCTCAAAACCTCAACTAATTTAGTAATTTAACGATTAATTACTAAGTT